>SSNP01000013.1:2587879-2606542 GCA_006937955.1 Pachypanchax playfairii | reverse complement strand
CCCCCCCCCCCCCCCCCCCCCCCCCCCCTCCCGACTCGTCCTCTTTAACTGTACTAGGATTTACCAGACGTTGCGTTGGGAGTGGGGAATGGTCGATTGCATAACAGCAGGCGAGACTTGATCGTTCCTGGCCTTCTCACAAAATTCAATCATTCTCTGCATACTCCAATCCCATGACGGCCCATTAAATAGCAGCACGGGCTAGGATTTCCCCTCATGTGTTTTAAATTGAAATTACGGTCACAACGTCTCCCGTATACACAAACAGAAGAAGATGAGGAGCTCGAGGAAAAGGAGATGTCATACTATACACATATTCTTCAGGAAAATTGAAGCCAAAATGATAAGAGAAACCACAATATCCTGTTTGTCTCTTTGTGTTACTGAAGTAGACTTCAGTTTTTGAAGTCAGAGTTTTCATACCTAAAAGGATTTGTCAAGATTTATCTGTAGATTAACATGTTAAAAAGGACTTTTCTTTTCAGAACGTGCTGCAGTTCTTCCAAGCAGGTATGCTACATTTAAATTCAGCAAATCATAAGTCACTAAAACTACAGGAGGCAATAAAATGGATGGGTCAAGTATGAGACACTACTAGATGATGACCCCAGATGTTCTCTGGGATCTGAATCAGACTCTGAGTAGCCATGAGTTCCTCAATTCCTGTTTGTCTTTGTAGACTGGAGGAAGGATCAACACACACAACCACCAAAATAGGTGAAACATTCTCTGATTTATAGCACAGAGAATATGATACACACAAAAATCTAATGACCTGGCCAAACATTTCAGAACAGACATATCACTTCATCATGTTAAATGAGTTTGAGCAAATTTTATGTTCTTTAGAAAGAACCAAAACGAAGGCAGCCTCAATTCAAATGTATTTCTGGGCTTCTTTTCAACATGATTGAAAGGAGCTCAAGATCCAGTTTTATTAAGTTACTAAATCTTCTTGTCTGATTTAGAACTTTTAACTCACTGAAATTCTTTTTACAGTTCTTTTATGACTCAAATCCAATCTGTGTTGCACATGAATCCTGATTCTTCACTGCAGCGTTCACTGCCCTCGTGTCTTATTCATCCACTTTCATGCATACAGTGACATCTGGTGTTACATTTAAGTATGTGCAGAAATTTAAAGTATGCGTTAACAAGCAGGAAGGTGGCAAAAGTCTCTATAACAATAACTTATTTATTGTCAACATCATTATATAAAAAACAATCTAAATACACAATGAACAAAAAAAGTGAGTGACTGTATGAGAGACTGAGCAAGTGTATGTTTGGAGTTTCTTAAAGAGTTCCTTCCATTAAAAACAGTTTTTCTGAGGTTTCTGTTGAATATTTTAGCTCCACAGGTGTTCTTACCTTCATAGTGGGTGTGAAAACAGGTCAACAACGTCTCTTTCAGTTTTAATCTCTCAAACTACGCAGGTGGCGATAACACCCGAGTTCTCCAAAGTCTGAACGGCCTGTATCTGTTTCGTCACAACTCCTTTGCTCATTAGTATTCATCAGCTCCCGCAGTTGAAACCACGCCTAGCATGCTGCTGGCTTAAAGCTGTAGCATAACGTAGCAAACAGGAAGACACGACGTCTGACGTTACCATGCGCAGCGGGGCAGGAAACAGTATACCTTGCTCTCATAGGCTAGTTTGTTAGCCAATCTGAGTCCAGGAAATTCGAACAATGAATATGAACGAACTGCTGCTCGAGGCCTGACGGAAGGAGCCGGAACCACACAAATTTTAACGCAGACAGATGGAAACGTCTGTTAATCAGTGTTTCCTGACGTTTTTTAGATATAAAATGTTTCATATTACTGGTTAATACTTAAGAAATAACCACAAAGTCCTGAAATTTATATGAAATGGCATCTTTAAAAAGCAAGAAAAGTCACAGACACAAACTCAAAGTTCACTGATGAAAATACATAAATAAATAAATTTATGAGCTGATAAAAGTAAAAAGGGAATTTTTAGTGTCCTTCATCTGCGGTTTTGGACTTGTTGTGAGGTGATTAATTTCTTCAAAAATTAATTTATTTTACAGAGAAAATGATTATTACAACACACACACAAAACCTACATGTTCATCAAACTCTCAACTTTCAGGGCTTTCATAGAGATTTTTGTTTATATTATATCCATTGCAGTGTATTAAATGTTTCTAAAATGGAAAATATGTGATTTCCCTTCTTCTTGATTAATTAGGTTACAAGCAAACTGTTTACCCATAAAAAGACATTTTAGAACTGTGCATTAAAATGACTAAGTGTTTTGAAACTTGGCTTTATCAGCAGCTCAGTTAAGCAGCCAATTAAAGAAAACAGATGACAAATTGTGCATTTAATAAACACAGTGAGATTTGTGTCTTTTGGAAATATTCTTTCAGTAAATTTCAAAAAGAAAAAGAAACTTGGACCGGTAACTTTCTGAAGAGGTAGCATGCAGCATCAGACTAATGACTGTATTGAGTTATTTTTCATTTGTTGCCAGTTTGTCTTTGTGATTCATGTGTTTCTGTTTTCCCTGTGCCAGTGTTTCCTAATCCGTGATCCTTGGGAACCATTGTCCTGCATGTTTTAAATATTTTCCAGCTTATTCCAATGATTTGGTAACTTTTTCAGCCTATTAACGAGTTCCGCAGGAGACTGTTAATTTGTCATTAATTTAAATCCGATCCACTGGAGCAGAGACAAGTCTAAATCATGTGGGACAGAGGGTCCCTAGAAGCAGGCCTTCATTACCCTGTACCTCAGCTTCATCACTTAGCAACCACACCTGCTCGCTAACTCTTAATCAGCTCACCTATTTGTGTTCATCAATCGCCATTGTACTTCATGACAAAAATCATTTTTAAAATCTCATTTTAAGCTACCATGAAAGTCAAAGGGGAAAAAAAACTTTTAGGGAGGTTTGATGTGAAAGTGTTTGCTTCTGTAATACATAGTCTGGCCACAGAAGGGTGAAATACACCTCTTTCCCCTCCTGAAATGAACGACTGTTGACTGGACCATGAGAGTAGAAGTGGAGTCACTCAGCTGTTTTTATTTTCACAATAGGTCAATCTACTAACATCAAAATACTTCAAGTCAGTGTGTAAAATAAGGAAGTTTTTACATTCCTTGTTTTTTGAAGTAGAAAGGATCATATAATATTTCAAAAGCACTGCACAAATAGCCTTTGTTTAGGCACAAACATTTTACTTTGCCTTTAAAAAACATATTTCTTGCCTTTCAGGCAGGTGCAGAGGTTTAAAAAGGTGTGTTGTCATGCTTTGCCCTTTTCTTCTGAATATTTACAAAGACCTGAAGAGTTTAGAGATTAGACATAATTTAAATGTTTGATCTTCTTCTTTGTAACCAATTAATTTATTTAAAAAACTTTGCCAACAGCAAACTTTTTTATTATGAGTCAGTTCTCAAGGATTAAATCTGGGGCCATCTTGTGGCTTGTTAATATATTACAACATGTATATTACTGATCACTCAAAATAACTCCTGATTCTTTTCTTTTCTGTTTTTTTTTTTTTTTTTTGTTGCTTGCTTTGAAGTATATATATATACAGTATATATATATACTCACCGGCCACTTTATTAGGTACACCATGCTAGTAACGGGTTGGACCCCCTTTTGCCTTCAGAACTGCCTCAATTCTTCGTGGCATAGATTCAACAAGGTGCTGGAAGCATTCCTCAGAGAGTTTGGTCCATATTGACATGATGGCATCACACAGTTGGCGCAGATTTGTCGGCTGCACATCCATGATGCGAATCTCCCGTTCCACCACATCCCAAAGATGCTCTATTGGATTGAGATCTGGTGACTGTGGAGGCCATTTGAGTACAGTGAACTCATTGTCATGTTCAAGAAACCAGTCCGATATGATTCCAGCTTTATGACATGGCGCATTATCCTGCTGAAAGTAGCCATCAGAAGTTGGGTACATTGTGGTCATAAAGGGATGGACAGTGTCAGCAACAATACTCAGGTAGGCTGTGGCGTTGTAACGATGCTCAATTGGTACCAAGTGACCCAAAGAGTGCCAAGAAAATATTCCCCACACCATTACACCACCACCACCAGCCTGAACCGTTGATACAAGGCAGGATGGATCCATGCTTTCATGTTGTTGACGCCAAATTCTGACCCTACCATCTGAATGTCGCAGCAGAAATCGAGACTCATCAGACCAGGCAACGTTTTTCCAATCTTCTATTGTCCAATTTTGATGAGCTTGTGCAAATTGTAGCCTCAGTTTCCTGTTCTTAGCTGAAAGGAGTGGCACCCGGCGTGGTCTTCTGCTGCTGTAGCCCATCTGCCTCAAAGTTTGACGTACTGTGCGTTCAGAGATGCTCTTCTGCCTACCTTGGTTGTAACGAGTGGTTATTTGAGTCACTGTTGCCTTTCTATCAGCTCCAACCAGTCTGGCCATTCTCCTCTGACCTCTGGCATCAACAAGGCATTTCCGCCCACAGAACTGCCGCTCACTGGATATTTTTTCTTTTTCGGACCATTCTCTGTAAACCCTAGAGATGGTTGTGCGGGAAAATCCCAGTAGATCAGCAGTTTCTGAAATACTCAGACCAGCCATTCTGGCACCAACAACCATGCCACGTTCAAAGTCACTCAAATCACCCTTCTTCCCCATACTGATGCTCGGTTTGAACTGCAGGAGATTGTCTTGACCATGTGTACATGCCTAAATGCACTGAGTTGCCGCCATGTGATTGGCTGATTAGAAATTAAGTGTTAACGAGCAGTTGGACAGGTGTACCTAATAAATCACATGGCGGCAACTCAGTGCATTTAGGCATGTATATGTATATCCATTTCCAACAGGGCGAGTGATGGCAACATCAGGAAGAAGGAACATGAGAAACTTGAGAAGGGCTCAGAGAGGAGCGAGAGAAGACTTGGAAGATGAAGGTGACAATAGTACCCATGGTAATCGGAGCACTTGGGGCAGTAACCCCCAAACTGGAGGAATGGCTCCAGCAGATCTTTGGAACTGGAAGAACCTCATACATCTCAGTCAAGAAAAGTGCAGTACTCGGAACATCTAAAATACTGCGCAGGACCCTCAAGCTCCCAGGCTTCTGGGAGGACCTGAGCTTGGAACGGGAAAAAACACTGCCCAGTGGATTTTTTATTTATATATATATATATATATATATATATACATACTTACATACATACATACATACATACATTCTCTTTGAATGAGAAGGTGTGTCCAAACTTTTGGTCTGTACTGTATGTGTACATGAGTTGCGATGTCAAAAGAAAAAAATAAGTCAGTTAAGTTTAAAACTGGGACAGCCTGTTTTTTGTCATTTTCCTTTGTTTTTAATATTTTGCTTGACTTTCCATATTTGTGTAGAAACTGCATGTGTTGTTTATTATTACCTCCACCAAGGAGGTAATGTTTCCTGGGGTCTGTCTGTCTGTCTGTCTGTCTGTCTGTCTGTCTGTCTGTCTGTCTGTCTGTCTGTTAGCAGGATAACTCAAATACTTATGGATGAATTTTAATGGAATTTTCAGGAAAGATCAGAAATGACCCAGGGAACAATTGATTAGATTTTGGGGCTGATCTGGATCACCGTCTGGATCCAGGAATTTTTTTAATGATACAGAAGTACTTTCTACAATATGTCCACTTGGCAACGGTCTGTGCTCTCTGAGTGCTTGTCTTGTCTCATTAATATAACAATGCTTCATGGCAACATGCTGTAGGAAACCCTGTTTATTTGTCCCTAAATGGTGCTGGTTACCAGCAGAGTCCCACACTACTGTGAGATGATGTCTCAGACCCAAAATGATCCCACAGTGTTCAGTAGGGTTGAGGCCTGATAAACCCTGTCCTGTGGGGGAGAACATTGAAATCTTGGAGGACAGAGTTCAGTTCCAGACTGTGGACATATGGTATTTCTTCTGGCTGCAGAATCTCATCTTATGTCTCTGTATTGTAGTTACATCCAAAGAAGAGAAACTTTGTTTTTCCAGTGAGAAAAACGCTACCGCACACTATCACATGACATCTACAACCCTTTTGGACAGCATTCAGATTCTGTGATCCAACTGCATTGGGCAAAATCTGGACTCATCGCTGAACATAATACTCATCCACATGTTCAGGTTCTAGCACACATGTTACAGACACAAGGGAAAATGGGTCTGATGGTATAGAGAGGCAGGTCTCCTGGAAATCCTGGAAGACCAGAGATTAGCCGTGTGCTGACAGTTCTGAATTGTCAACCATGATTGCAACTCTGTAAAAGACTGCTAAAGGTTTCTTAGGTGCTGACAAGATGATGAAACAATCTGCTTGTGATGTTTCTCTTCTTGGGATGCCTACAGACTGCCAGCTGCTGATTGGCATTGTCTTAACATCTGGATGTTCGAAAGACCACAGATTCCATCATTCTGGTAGCTTTTAATAATGTAGTTATAACTCTTCAGTTCCCAAACATTTTTTGAGTGAATAAGATGAAGTGTTGAAACTCTGAGAAAAACTTTAAGTATTTGTATATTTTGTAAGTAACTAATCACTTTTGTAAATATCACTGAAAATTTATTGGTGACCTGTCACTTTATTTGGTTGTTTTTCTCCTGTTTTGGTTAGTTTAGGGAGTTGGGATTGCTGGATGTATTCTTTCTTTATTTTCTGTAGGATTTAAGTAGTATATTTTTGCAAAGAGAGTAAGTTACCCCAGAAGTCATTGCTTCAGTTAATTGACTTTTTAAAACATTTGTATATTCATATATATATTTTTTTTTTTTGGAGACAAGACTTCTCATGTTGTGGTCTGATTACCAGCACAGAACCACATTTCTAAGATGTTGTGTTCTCAAACCTAGACTGGATGTAACAATTACAGCATTCCAAACAAACATTGTCATCACCTTTTTAAACATCTTCATGTTCCTGTGGTGGAAGGTTATTCTCTTTGCTTTCATACTTTTCAATGAACAGCCCAAGCAAATGGGTTTGATTTGTATCTACACCATCTCCCTAGTCCGCAGAGCTCAGATGAGATAACCGAGATTCAATCATGACTTTAACATTTGAAATGTGTTTTCAAGACCCAGATAAACAACTTTCTCTTCTTCTTGTTTGTTTGTTTTTTACTGAAAATGTATTTTTATTGAGCAGTTTTTAACTTGTTCATGAAAATCTTAAATAACTGTAACTTTAACACCCTTTAACAATTCTTCCTCTTCAGGGTGTTAACTCTACATTACTGTTTGAACATTCAGAACGTTTTGGAGCAGCTTCCCCTGGATTGTGTGTGTCAAATGTGTAATAGAAGTCAATATCTAAATTGTTAAATTAAGATTTAATGCAATAATGAACGCTTTATTGTTGGATGTGTGCAAAATTCGCCTGAGCTGACTTGATCAGTCAGTGAAGCATTTAGAGGTCTAAACAGTCATGATAGGAAACCTTTTGTAATGGAATTTGAGCAGATTTCCTTTATTTGATGCTACTTTCTTCCCTAGGTATCTGTTTTACATCATTTTTAGTAACTGTACTGATTTATTTAGAAATATTCAAGTTTGGTTCACTGGTCATCTGTTTTCACATTAGAAACGGACTTCCTTTTTGGAAGCTTTCTGTTCCTCCCCATAGAAAAACAAGCAATGAATCAACTTGTCTCTTTTTTTCTTTAACCTAAATTTCCATCCAATGTAACGCTGCTTCCACTATTCTTTGGCTGAGTTAGATCATAGCATGAGCTGTAAGGCAGTAGTGCAGTTCACCATTTTTTTTTTTTTGCAGGAATGTTCATCTATACACTATGTATAAATGTTTAATGGATTTGTGTGTATCATTTGTGTTTTGAGGGGATTGGCTTATAAAAGGAATTCATAGTGTAAATCTCACAGAGCAGTATAGACCAGACCACCCTCCCTAAACTGAAGTAGTATGTTTAGTTTTGTTAAATTTTATAGATTGATTCACCTCAAATGCTCTGAAGTTTTAAAAAGCCGAAATACAACTTAATAAAAACATAATCTTTGTAGCTTATTGCCTGTTCCAGTATCTTTTGTCTTACCTTGAAGTCAGCAGATACATTAAGACCTCACATATTAAAAAACTGAAAACACAAAAATGCTTAACTCTTTGGTATCAACAAAATAGGTTTTATTTTTACATGTCAAACAATGTTTCCAATCCAGTAACATAAACAAGACAAGTTAAAGCAATTTTGTGCTTTTATAAAGTGGGATTTTATTTTTTACCCTTAACTTTTCCACTGTCACAAAGGTACCATTTAAAGCCTTTATGCTTTCATCATACCTTTATATTTCAAGTAAAATTACTAAATACATACAAATTGTGAAATCTTCATTAAACTTTTTATGTGTATGTAACATTTTCTAATTTGGTCTTTTGCAGTCTGAAGCAGTAACAATGTGGATGTAATAAGAGTTTTAGAGTTTTTTGTTGCTTTTACAATGTATTTTCTAGCTTTCAAGAATTTAAATACATCAAGTAACAAACATAAAGAAGGTCACCTGTGACCTCTCGTTCCTCTTGAAGCAAGTTGGAATATGTAAATCTCATAACAGCCTTTAGTTCAATGCTACTAAAATAAGTGCAATTCAAGGAGAACTTTTACAGCACTCTTTCATTTGAACCTGTTATTTGTCTATGATAGGCACTTGGTGTTGCAAGCATCACCTGACTTGAAAAGTCCATAGATACTGACCAGAGGGAACATGGATACTGCACCCAGCATGGAGCCCAGCTGTACTACAGCACCACACCACACGAGGGCACTGTGACCTTCATCTCTCAGAATCACTCCAATGATGACTTTCACATAGGACAGAGACAGGACAAACAAGATCCAAGCCAGCACCTGCAAAAGACACGTGCCTGGAATTAAATCTGTTTCTTGTAATTCTGAGTGAAGTTGGACTGCAGGTTGTTCAGGTTTAACTTCAGCGTGTTTGATTTCTCAGCCTTTATGATCTGAGACTTGCTTTTTTATTTCCACAAAACAAAAACAGAATCAGTTTACTGAAGTAAACAGTTTGCATACATAAACATTTTATGATCTTCAAAAATGATCTTTTTCAGTACCATACAGTAATACATTTTTGGTGTCCATATAATATAATTATACAGAAAAGTGTTTGGGGGAAATCAGATGTATTATACTGTATCATTGGAAGTGACAATTTGCAATCTCTGTGGACTTAATATAGTTGTGTCATAGAATGTTTTAACAAGCCCAAGCACAGCATGACATCATATGCTCAATATACCCTTTAGTATTTCTAGACATTGGGATATTATTTGACACAACAAAGTATTGTTTATATCCTGTATCTCATTAGAATTCAGTCAAGAACAACATGGTGGGGAAATATTACTTTAAAGACAAAGTTATTCAAATTTTGGTTTTGCTTTTGCGTCATGGCTAACATCTTGAAGTGGACATGGGAATCTCCCTTGACTACACTCCAATGATTAAACCTACTTAACTAAATACCTGCTTACATCACATACCCAATTCAAAAGGCATCTTGCAAAACCTGAATGTGACCCATGGTTTGTACTTTCTTTCTTTCAGAAGACGCAGAAAAATTTAAATAGACAGAAGTAAATTTACTAAACTTAATTATGTTACAGAAAAAAAAAAGTCTTACTATGACAGCAGTTCCAGAAGTACTGTGCACCAGCAAAGGACAGGGACTCAGAGCAGCCATGGCCATAATGTAGGCTCCAAAACCAGTTCCAAAAAGGGTCAAGAACCCCATAATGAGAAGAGACCTGAAAACAAAAATAAAATAAGTCACAGAGTATGTATTTAACAATTATAACTGCCTCAACAACTTACAGGTATTCTAAAACAACAGCGGAATTATTATTTACATTTTTGTATAATCAGTCTTTTATATCTGTTTGTGAGAGAAAGTAGTTTGTTGTTTTTTGTCATGAACCAGCATTTCATCAAACAGCTGTTGAACTGTGGCTGTTTCTCACCTTATTGGCATGAACATGGCAATGAAGCAGGCAATGGGGTTAGCAACAGCAGCCATGGTGGCAGCTAGATGGTAGGCCTTGTTTCCATAAGGTAGACAGGAGTAGGACTGTACTGAAGGAAGCACTGCATTTGTCAAAGCATTGACCCATGCAAGCACAACAAAGATGAACATTACTTCCAAGATGCTGTAAGTTCCCTTTCCAAATGAACTCCGGGGTTCTTTTTGGACAGCCTCCATGGTTGCAAGCATTGGTTTTTGCTCTGGTGTTTGGGCATGAAGGGAAAAACCTTGTTCCTTCTTTTCATTATCTGTACTAAAATAACGGTCATTCTTTCTTTCCCGAGCCACAGCTGGATGGTGGTTGAGAAGAATGAAGGCTACCAGGCATACAACCATCATAGCACTTAGGAATATGAAGAAAACTTGGACAGAAAATCTGGCTGGCTGGTAGACAGCCTGTAGTTCAACACTGCCCACAATACTGGAATTAACAGCTGAGGAGTTTCCAGTCAATGTAGCATTTTTGCAGTGGACTACACCAACGCCTTGAATTAAAGCCACCAGTGCTGGTACCAGACCACTCAGACCTTCACCTGCAAAGTACGTAGTGAGATATTGTGGATGCAGACGCATCATGAAAGGTAGGAATGTGACGGATGATGTGCAGTCCACAACAGACAGCAGAAAACTTAAAAACAGCAGTGGCACACTGCGCAAAGACCCTGCTACTGTTACTGTATGCTTCCAGAAAAAAGCCAGCAGGAATGTTGCAAGGATTCCCAACCCTGCAATGCCGTAGATGACAGGTCGCTCGTCCAAAGTCCCAGGGCTGAAGTGGTGCATCAAAGTGATGAACAAAGGGCCTATGTTGGCCATCTGGATGAGGACTGTGAGATAGGAGGGCAGGTACCAACCCTCTGGGATCTCAGGTACAACAAGGGGAAGCTCCACCCACATCCCATTAATGGCCACCCAGGAGCCCATACCAAAAAGACAAGCCAGCACATGAGTCAGCAGCGACATGATGAAGGTAGAGTTGAGGCACAAAAGGGAATATAGATGTGCAAAATCTGAAATAGAGTAACAACATAATTAGCTCTGATTAGTAACATGTAGAAATACTAGAACTAGACATGTTAAAACAGCAATGGATTTTTCTTACCTTAATTATATATTTTAAAATTATGTATTTTTAATTTGTAATTTGTTAGCAGGTGAGAAAAAAATGAAGAATCAAGAGTGAGACTAAATAAAAAAAAGATGAAAGTCATAGATGATAATAAGTCTCACTGTTACTGAACCAGAGAATTCTGGAATGAAATTCTTTAGACTTGGAGAAAACTCGAGGAAAACCAGCATGAACTGGCAGAACAGTCAAACATCTAACAGAAAGGCCTGAGATTTTCCATCTGTGATACGATACTTCTAACCACAACTTCATTGTTCAGCCCAGCTTTACCATTTTTGGGCAATCCAAGCTGTATTATTGCTGTTTTTGGGGAATTCTGGAGGTATTATTTGTATTCAAAAGTGTAGCTGTGTTTGTTGGTTGCAGATCAGATATGTAAAATTTTTTAAATGATTGCGATGCAACGACAGCCCAATTTTTTAGGTAAATTGCTGATATAGATTTCCAATATTGAAGTTTGGACCAAATTTGAGATGGGTCAATTTCTTTAATGTGATTATTTCATTTTTTAATGTTTTCATGTTTGTTTGTTTGTTCTGTGGAGACAACGGGAAAATGACAGTTTATGGGATCTTTTTAAAATTTCATCATGCAGCAAGGAACTGAATCCCTTTACTCTTTTTATAAAATCACATTTATGAAAATAATTAATTTATGATACAAATATGGGATGAATTTTGAACATTTCATTAAAGCAAAACATATCAATAATTATATAAAGCATGTCTTATGTAATATACTGGTCAGTACAGGAAAGCATAACTGACCTTCCAGATATTTATATTTCCAAGCTGGTATCTTTTTCATCTTTGCTAGCAATGGCTGACCTTTCACACACTGACACACTGCTCCCATACAAGCACCATTACTTGTAATATAAATATATACATTAAAGGAAAATACATGATACACTAGATTATATGAAGAAGAGGCTTATCTTGAAAAAGAACAAATCAAATTTAGAGGCTTTAATAGCAGTGTGTACAAGGGGTTTGTTTATTGAAGCACTGAAAATAAAATCCTATCAAACTTACATAGCACAATGAAGTGACGTGTTTAATCAGGAACACGGAAGAAATACTAAGAAAAAATACTATCTAAACTTCCTGTTTTATTTTTATTACAATCAATATTTTAAGCTTTGTATTGAAGTACAACCTGAATCTCTTACGTAGAAACTGAGTACATAGATAATCTAACAGAACAGATGGACCGATAGATGTGATGATTGGGGTTCTAGGATTACTCGATACTCTAATAATCCTTACCATTGTAGTATTAGTTATACAGCTTGTTCTGTGGAAAAATCTGTCCTCTTACCTTTTTATAGAACAAAGTGGACAGCTCTCCTTTGATCTCTGTCCTCTCAGAAACCTTCACTTTATCGCCATAGCAGTTTTCTTTAGTTACATTTGTCACAAGCATATGTGTGCACCCCCTCCCTCGCCTGCATTTCCCACACACAGATACAAAGGCACTCTGCTTCCGTGTCTTGAAAGGGGAGGGATTGCACAAGCGCACATGTGCTCTACCACCATGACAGTTGCACCATTTTACTGTTAGAGGGTGGTTTCAAAACCAGTGAGCCATGTGCTCTCCTCTGTGTTTCAAGGGCAGTAGGGGGAAGGAGAGTACGGGGAGTGAGGGGAGGTACTAATGAAAACAACTCCTCCTTTTTCACTTATCCATCCCCCAACCCGTCCGCTCACAGACCATGTGTTCAGCTCTTAAAATACACAGGCAACAGACTGAGAAAAGTCATTTATCCTGGATTCACTTCATTTGTATACAGGTATCTGCTTGTTATCAATTCCTTGGAACAAAACAGTTTGTAGCAAGTTGGTTTGCCTCTTGAGTTTCACAATCATAGTGTGTATCGTTACTCTAAAGAAGACCAGTTAGTCTAGTTCAATGTTTTCAGCACATATGAATTTCCAGTTTAAATTTCCTATGTAATTCACCTTAAACCGATGCCTTCCAGCCAATAGTTTGTTTTGTCAAAGTGTTATGAGCAAAACTAAATTTCTAGAAACTGACATTTTCTGTCAAAGAAATTTACATAAAGTAGTAGCTGTACCTTAAAGTAATGAGCTGAAAACACAATTTATGTAACTCTGGATCACAAAGATCTGAATAAATTTCTATTTTTAGATTCCCATTTTGATACTGCCATTAAATAAAATAGAGTGACATTTTCATTTATCACTCAAAACAAGTTTGTTCGACACCAGTTTGAAATTTGCATCTTCTGAAACAAGGATGGAGGAGCAGAGGCATTACTTTTAGGAATTTCAAAGTTCTGCATGTTCACAGGCCACAGGCTTATTGGAGAGTACGTCTCTGTCCATCTACTGTATTTGTAAAAAAAAACGTGTGCCTGTGCAGCATAATGGTGCAGCACTGTTACCCTGAAACAAGAAAGTTCTGGGTTCGAAACCAGCCAGGACCTTTCTGCATGGAGTTTGCATGTTTGTGGGTTTTTTTTTCAGGGGACAATCGCTTCCTCCCACAGACCAAAAATATGCATGCAGGTTATTTAGTAACTCTAAATTGCCGTGTGAGTGTTTGTTTGTTTTCATGTGGCCCTATGATGGACTGGCGACTTGTCCAGGTGTGACCCCACCTCTCGCAATGACTGCTGGAGATAGTCTCCAGCTCCCCGTGACCGTGAACAGGAATAAGTTGGAAGATACTGACTGACTTATGACTGAAACTGAGTTTCCATTATATCTAACTCATAATGAAAGTGCACAGCTTGAATCCAAAAGAAATTGTTTCAAATTCCCCTTTTTGGATTTATAGACATTTCAAAAACACGATTTTCTCAGTAAAGTCTTTCAAGGTAAACTAGCAGTAAAAAAATAAACATTTCAAATCTAATAAATTACTGTAGGAAAACTAAGAATTAGAAGTCAAAAGAATGAGAAGTCTGTTTTTTTTTTTCTCATTCTTAAATTCTAAATAATTAGGACCTTCCAGTGTAACAAGAAGACTCACTAGTTCCTAAGAATTACAGTCATCATTCTAAAAAGAAGACAGAACTTACCTGCCTGTAAAAATCGAGGCACGCAGTCAGTTTTAATGAAAAATTACACAAGCGCAGCAATGCTGAGATGTCCAGAGAGGTGTTGGCTTTCAGATGTCTCTGTCTGTTGAGCAGGGATAGTGTTGTAGGTGTTGATCTGTAGTCTGAATCTCTGTCATGTGATTGCTGAAGGCTGAGCTTGTAGGGGTTCAGTCAGGGAACAAAGTAGGTAAAAGATGGGATTTCACAGCACTGAGTGAAGGCTGAATATAAAGAGTTTCCCAATATATATAACCATAAATGATGCATAAATAATAACAATGTCTATTATGGAAATAATGTTACTCCATTTCCGTGTTTAGCAACAAGGCAGCCAAGCAGAAGTCAACTACGGACAGTTTCCAGTGATCTCTGAGTGCACGTCTGGTCGGGGTCAGTCTGGCTTTTGTTAAGCTCAAATTCCAGCACAAATGAATGACCCCTGCTGAGTCCTAAGTTCACTGGACAGCATTTAATTAGTCTTCTTTGACTGCAACTCTGCACTGACTGGTACTTAATGTTCTTGTATTGAACTTAAAAACAACTTTTTATTGAATTATGGCAGTTTATGAAGCAATTTTTTAATGCCATAAATTAAATGTGTTTTTTTTTTGCGATTGAGCTGCAAAGTCATTAGGATTGTGGCTCACAAACATGTTAGATTATTTGGTGATTCTAAAATTTCCCAAAGTGTGAGTGTGGATACTTGTTTTTTTTATATGTGGCCTTGTAATGTAACTGGTGAACTGTCTGGCTTGTATTCTGCCTTTTGACAAATAACTGCTGATATAAGCAGCAACTCACAAGTAACAGCAGAAACAACCAGGTAAAAAGAATTGGTACACATTTGTATATGTTGTATATGTACAATATGTATACGTATAATAATTTTTAAACAACAAATTATTATACTATAATTCAGTTTTTAAAACAGTGAAGGACCTTTTGGTCATATAAATTACAAAGTCCATTTGAACAGTTACCTCATTGTATTTTTGTAAGGTTTGCATTTTTTCCAGACTTTCTCTTGCTATTTTAAAGCTATAAAACTTACTTTCTTTAACCAACAATAACCATAATGTCTAGAAAATTATTTTCAGATGAATTATGTTTGGTAACTTTGTCCAACGTCCTTAACATGAACAAAACTATTGATGCATGTAACCTAGATAACTAACTAAACTGCACATTCAGTAGGAACTTTGACTAAAACATGTCATGTCTCTTGAAAAAAAATGAATCTGAAGCAATCGATAGATAGATAGATAGATAGATAGATAGATAGATAGATAGATAGATAGATAGATAGATAGATAGATAGATAGATAGATAGATAGATAGATAGATAGATAGATAGATAGATAGATAGATAGATAGATAGATAGATAGATAGATAGATAATTGTCGCTGAATACAATAATAATGGTGTGAAGCTCTGAAGTACATTTGCACATTATATGTTTATTTTTCTTAAGTAACTGCCTGGAAGAAAATACCACATTTTGTGAGAAGAGGTGATTTTGATTTCAGTCTGCAAAACAGAAAATGTTCATTTCATTATCAATGTGTATTTTGATTATGAACTAAAGATGTTCACAGGACTTGAGTAGTCTCTGGAGCAACAGAGCGTCAAGCCAGAGTTGCAATTGTTCTATTGACTTTCTCAAACCTGCTGAGCTCTATGTTTAAACAAATATGTCTGTGTTTTTGGCACTGTGTGTTCTGTACAAGTATGTCTGTAAGATTCACTTGGTACAAATCAACACGAGCTCAGCTTGAACTAAAGATACACAGATGGAATTTCTTCTATTGGGAATCAGACTCTGAATATGATATGAAACTCTGTGGATATCTGACCTTCAGCCTCATTCTCTACAGTTTGTGACATTTGTTGTTTTTTCAGTATTTTGATATTTTTTTGTCATTAATTTCACCACATATTGTATAAAATATATAGGCGTGTATAAACCAAGATAGTGAAAAAGTTAGCTGTCATGTTTATGTACCAGAAGTACAATTCTTGCTATAATTGGCTAAATCTACAGTATTTTTGTAACATTTCTTTCAACTGAGCAGTGGGGGTTGTGGCCTGAATAGCACCCTCCCACCTGAAAGAGCTTGAACTTCTATTGCCTTTTTATATTTATTATGCACTGCAACTTTGAAGGGTAGGCTCAGGTAGCTGTCAATTAACTTCTCTGATGGTAATATCTGTAATAACTTTTGTTTCCTGCAGCAGAAAAACATCACTTCACATTTTGTTGTAGAGATGGAGGCTGCAGAAGACTGTCAGCAACTCAGATGTCCTCCTTTGTTTGAACTGATCTTTTGCCATTTGAAGCCCCAACACTGTTTATATCAGTTTTATCCAGGTAGTATTAATCCAAAACAAGCCAAAGCTGTTCATGTGTTGATACACAGGAGCCTCAGCAAGCATAATTTCAAGTCATGAAAGGAACATTGACTGATAAAACTATAACAGATTCAAACAAAAAAGCCCTCTGAGAAAGTAGACTTCTGCTAAGCAGCTTAGTTTCCCTCATGTTGTAATCTACACCAAAAATAATAGACTCCCCCACTCCACAAAGAGGTTACTGTAGGTTTATCCGTCTATCTGTTTGTTTGTTAACAAGAGGCTTAGTATCTGATAGTATTTGTATGAGAGAATGATCATATGCATGCAAGAGACTAGTTACATTTTCTTGCATGCAAATACTAATAATCCATGTAAAAGAAAACATAGTGTATAGGCAAGAATTTGAATTCTCAGTTTCTGATTGGGTATCTGCTGTCCCGCCCACTTGAAAGAGATAAAAAACATGGTTGAGCGGCACCTCTGAGAATATAGATATGTACTCCAAATAAACTGTGATGGGCTGGCGACCTGTTGGGGGTCTAACCCCGCCCTTCACCCAGTGACCGCTAGAAATAGACACCACTTCCCATTGATGAACCGGAATACGCAGGTAAAGAAAATGACTGACTGACTTTAAGTAGATCTAGTTTTTATACTGTTCAAAGCTAAATTTAAAGTACTTCAGTTGGCTTTGGTCATCATGATGAAGGAATGTGAATGAGTGAAAATCCAAGCATAGATGAGGTTATCAGTTGTATATGAGTTTGATATGTTATATGAGATGAAGAGTGACTGCTGTGTGAGAGACTTTGAGATGACATGTGAAAACAAGCTACTTTCATTTTTCCCCATCAATCAGAGCTAATCTAATCTGATCTTTTTCAAATTAAGGCCTCTCCTAAAAAGTGTCTTCAACTGGTAAGATATTGAGTATTCATAAAGTTTCAACAGAAACTTTCTAGTATCAGAACTAGATTTCTAACCATAAGTATTAACATTTTACAGTTTATGTTTTCATCAAGAGTTCATTTAGATTTAATTGCCCAAAAGTCAGTTTCCTTCATCACATCCTCCCAATGCCAAAAATAAATAAAAAACAACAACACAATGCTTGAATAAAGTCATAACAACATGACAAATACATGTGATTTTTATTACAAAACATTTGTCTATTCAAGTCGTTCTTCTACAGTGTTGTTTGACATCAGAATGTGGCCATGGAAACGTTTACAGTACAGAAATGTTAGGGTGCATAGCAACAAGAGTAAAATCTGGTTTCTGCATTTATACAAAACAGCACTTTCCAAATATGTGCTGACAGAAATGTTCACTATCGTGTAAAAACATCTTGAACATTAAAGAGACCCTTTTGACAAGTGCATAGACCAAATTCAATAAGCAACTGATTTTGAAAAAAGTTGATCTAGTTTGAAGTAACTTGTACAAACGTATCCATTAAAATATTGATCCTACATAATGAAGTATTATTTAAAGTATATTAAATGACGGAGTATAAAACAGACATGGCGCAGCATTTGACAGCCGGTGGAGCTGGTGAAGGCGGAGCTTTTAAATTGAATTTCCAGTGATCAAACTAATTACATTTGCTAAACACATTTTGCGATTGAATAACTGAGTAGAATAAAATGATGTGAAAAAATCAAAACCTTAAATTGTCTATTGATATTGTTAAAAAAAGGAAATACAAAATAAGGAGGGGGACCTTATCATCCTTCCATTAAACACATTTTTTATGAAAAACAATCTAAAATTACATTTCATGTTTTGACTTCATCACATTCATTTTAACTGCCAATTTTCCTCCAAAACAAAACAACATATTTACAGTATCTGACCACAAAAAAGTGCATATTTATTTATAAAATGTGATGGAAAAAATGCTTTCTAAAAATGATAGTGTCATAAAAAAAACAGCACATACACATGTTCACAGTAATGTTCCACAGATATACATCCATCCAATAATATAACCAGTCCTGAGAAAATAATCTCTGTAAATCAGCAATGTCCAACAATGTCATTTCAG
>SSNP01000013.1:2530054-2587869 GCA_006937955.1 Pachypanchax playfairii | reverse complement strand
TAGATAGATAGATAGATAGATAGATAGATAGATAGATAGATAGATAGATAATTGTCGCTGAATACAATAATAATGGTGTGAAGCTCTGAAGTACATTTGCACATTATATGTTTATTTTTCTTAAGTAACTGCCTGGAAGAAAATACCACATTTTGTGAGAAGAGGTGATTTTGATTTCAGTCTGCAAAACAGAAAATGTTCATTTCATTATCAATGTGTATTTTGATTATGAACTAAAGATGTTCACAGGACTTGAGTAGTCTCTGGAGCAACAGAGCGTCAAGCCAGAGTTGCAATTGTTCTATTGACTTTCTCAAACCTGCTGAGCTCTATGTTTAAACAAATATGTCTGTGTTTTTGGCACTGTGTGTTCTGTACAAGTATGTCTGTAAGATTCACTTGGTACAAATCAACACGAGCTCAGCTTGAACTAAAGATACACAGATGGAATTTCTTCTATTGGGAATCAGACTCTGAATATGATATGAAACTCTGTGGATATCTGACCTTCAGCCTCATTCTCTACAGTTTGTGACATTTGTTGTTTTTTCAGTATTTTGATATTTTTTTGTCATTAATTTCACCACATATTGTATAAAATATATAGGCGTGTATAAACCAAGATAGTGAAAAAGTTAGCTGTCATGTTTATGTACCAGAAGTACAATTCTTGCTATAATTGGCTAAATCTACAGTATTTTTGTAACATTTCTTTCAACTGAGCAGTGGGGGTTGTGGCCTGAATAGCACCCTCCCACCTGAAAGAGCTTGAACTTCTATTGCCTTTTTATATTTATTATGCACTGCAACTTTGAAGGGTAGGCTCAGGTAGCTGTCAATTAACTTCTCTGATGGTAATATCTGTAATAACTTTTGTTTCCTGCAGCAGAAAAACATCACTTCACATTTTGTTGTAGAGATGGAGGCTGCAGAAGACTGTCAGCAACTCAGATGTCCTCCTTTGTTTGAACTGATCTTTTGCCATTTGAAGCCCCAACACTGTTTATATCAGTTTTATCCAGGTAGTATTAATCCAAAACAAGCCAAAGCTGTTCATGTGTTGATACACAGGAGCCTCAGCAAGCATAATTTCAAGTCATGAAAGGAACATTGACTGATAAAACTATAACAGATTCAAACAAAAAAGCCCTCTGAGAAAGTAGACTTCTGCTAAGCAGCTTAGTTTCCCTCATGTTGTAATCTACACCAAAAATAATAGACTCCCCCACTCCACAAAGAGGTTACTGTAGGTTTATCCGTCTATCTGTTTGTTTGTTAACAAGAGGCTTAGTATCTGATAGTATTTGTATGAGAGAATGATCATATGCATGCAAGAGACTAGTTACATTTTCTTGCATGCAAATACTAATAATCCATGTAAAAGAAAACATAGTGTATAGGCAAGAATTTGAATTCTCAGTTTCTGATTGGGTATCTGCTGTCCCGCCCACTTGAAAGAGATAAAAAACATGGTTGAGCGGCACCTCTGAGAATATAGATATGTACTCCAAATAAACTGTGATGGGCTGGCGACCTGTTGGGGGTCTAACCCCGCCCTTCACCCAGTGACCGCTAGAAATAGACACCACTTCCCATTGATGAACCGGAATACGCAGGTAAAGAAAATGACTGACTGACTTTAAGTAGATCTAGTTTTTATACTGTTCAAAGCTAAATTTAAAGTACTTCAGTTGGCTTTGGTCATCATGATGAAGGAATGTGAATGAGTGAAAATCCAAGCATAGATGAGGTTATCAGTTGTATATGAGTTTGATATGTTATATGAGATGAAGAGTGACTGCTGTGTGAGAGACTTTGAGATGACATGTGAAAACAAGCTACTTTCATTTTTCCCCATCAATCAGAGCTAATCTAATCTGATCTTTTTCAAATTAAGGCCTCTCCTAAAAAGTGTCTTCAACTGGTAAGATATTGAGTATTCATAAAGTTTCAACAGAAACTTTCTAGTATCAGAACTAGATTTCTAACCATAAGTATTAACATTTTACAGTTTATGTTTTCATCAAGAGTTCATTTAGATTTAATTGCCCAAAAGTCAGTTTCCTTCATCACATCCTCCCAATGCCAAAAATAAATAAAAAACAACAACACAATGCTTGAATAAAGTCATAACAACATGACAAATACATGTGATTTTTATTACAAAACATTTGTCTATTCAAGTCGTTCTTCTACAGTGTTGTTTGACATCAGAATGTGGCCATGGAAACGTTTACAGTACAGAAATGTTAGGGTGCATAGCAACAAGAGTAAAATCTGGTTTCTGCATTTATACAAAACAGCACTTTCCAAATATGTGCTGACAGAAATGTTCACTATCGTGTAAAAACATCTTGAACATTAAAGAGACCCTTTTGACAAGTGCATAGACCAAATTCAATAAGCAACTGATTTTGAAAAAAGTTGATCTAGTTTGAAGTAACTTGTACAAACGTATCCATTAAAATATTGATCCTACATAATGAAGTATTATTTAAAGTATATTAAATGACGGAGTATAAAACAGACATGGCGCAGCATTTGACAGCCGGTGGAGCTGGTGAAGGCGGAGCTTTTAAATTGAATTTCCAGTGATCAAACTAATTACATTTGCTAAACACATTTTGCGATTGAATAACTGAGTAGAATAAAATGATGTGAAAAAATCAAAACCTTAAATTGTCTATTGATATTGTTAAAAAAAGGAAATACAAAATAAGGAGGGGGACCTTATCATCCTTCCATTAAACACATTTTTTATGAAAAACAATCTAAAATTACATTTCATGTTTTGACTTCATCACATTCATTTTAACTGCCAATTTTCCTCCAAAACAAAACAACATATTTACAGTATCTGACCACAAAAAAGTGCATATTTATTTATAAAATGTGATGGAAAAAATGCTTTCTAAAAATGATAGTGTCATAAAAAAAACAGCACATACACATGTTCACAGTAATGTTCCACAGATATACATCCATCCAATAATATAACCAGTCCTGAGAAAATAATCTCTGTAAATCAGCAATGTCCAACAATGTCATTTCAGTACATTGTTTATTACACAATGTCCAGTGTTTAAAACATGTCTGAAGTAAAAAAAAAAAAAAAAATACTAACACAAAAATGTAAAAAGACAAATACAAAGTGGTCCTGCCAACAATACCACTGACAAAAGAATCAAATGAAAAAGTACCTCAAAGCTGAGGGACAGCATATTGTAGCTGATGGTTTTGGTATGTAAGGTTGCTTATTTGGACACTCAGGACAGTAAGACAGCAAAAACACCTTAACATGCCATCTATGTGAGTTCTAGCTGTATGCCACATTTGTATGAGTTTGTAAAGAAATCATTTTGAGGGTCTTCTACTGTCTTAGCTTATTTTCACAGCCATAAAAGAAATGCAAATTGAAGGAAAGCAGCTGATTGAAGGAGGGCTCTGGTTACCATGCGTTATGCATCCATGCAAAACATTCTAGTTTCTAACAATTGGGTACATTTATGATATGTGACAAGGTAATAAAGACACTGTCTCCTGTGTGAATTGACCCCACGATGTCCACACAGAGATATCATCTTCATACATGTTCTTAGTGCAACAGACTGTCCAATTCGTGGGTCTAGTCCTGCTCTTCATCTTCAGGTTTAACCAGGCGTATGCAACTTTTCTTGGGCCATCTATATCTTTCTCACTGGTTATTACTATGTTCACAAGGCTGCACAGAGCAGAGCACCAAAGATGCTCACAGGTAGAGATCATCATGTGGGTAACCTCTCAACTTCATCTGAGAGAGGAGTAGAAGCACAACGTTTACCATTTAGAGAGTGGACAGGAAGACTCTACTGGATGCGTGACAAAACAGATTTACTGACCTGATGGTGAGGGGGAGTTGTCCTCTCCTGCTGGAACAAACTGCAGCTCAGATCCCAGAGCAGCTATGGAGCTCCTGGGACGCATGCATCGGTCACCTGAGAAGCTCCTGCGGAGTAACGCCTACATCCAGAAACATTACACAAGTTATTTGTTTTTTTGACTGTGTTTGGAGTTTCATAATACTTTAAAGAATATTTACATAAATTATCTTGGATTTGGATCATTTTACTTCTTTAAAGTCATTGCCCCCAAAAAACCACTACACTTTGTGAACCAGTAAGTTGAAACCATGAAGGTAGTATAGAACAATATTATCTTGAATAAAGATAGACACTTCTTAAAGAAAAAAAATAAATAAATAAAGTAAGAGTGAGCACATCTTCCAGGATGAGGCATAAAATACAGTTAAAAGTGAAATAAAGTGGAGATGCCATTAGTGAGTGTAAATGTTTTACTTTTTGGGGGGTTTCATGAAACTTTTAAAATCTGAATTTCTTTCACTCTTATTTTGAAAGCAGCACCGATACTATATAAATTATTCTCCTATATATTTGTATATGCAGCTTGCCTTGCGTGTCATGGGGCTGGTGGGGGCAGAGGCACTACTGTACAGGCTGAGGCTCGAGTTGGACCTGCTGACAGTCAAACCCTTAGTGGTACTTCCTGGTGGTGACAAGTACTTCTCTTTGATCTTCAGGTTGGTCCGACCTTTTACTGTTGATGACATGGTAAGAGAATTTAACAAAATACTGTAAAACCTGTCATTCAGTCTCACATTGTAAAAGAGCTAGCAAGCACAAACATCCATTACTGAGATCGAATGTTTGAAGTTAAAGAATATTTGACACAATTTCAAGCTTTGGTAGATCATTTATGTCAAAAAGAAATTTAAGAAAAGTGAAACAATCCTTCTCAGAGAACAAACTGCAACTTTTGTTTGTGTGTTAGACTTTAGAGAAAATGTTATGTCAAGTGTAGATTAGCTAAACAGAATTTAGCAGAGTGCATAATTTCAACCTAATCTGTAACTGCCCATGTGGCATGAGAAATAATCTCATCAAATATTTGTTAACAAGATCATTTCAAATAAGATTATCCAATAAATGTTAATCCTTGTGACTAAGACTTTTATTGTAATAACAGTTTGGTTTTTAAAGTTGTGGGTTTTATGTAATCATACAGACCTCTGCAGGGGTCATTCTTAACCAGGAACTCATCCAGAGCAGTCCAGCCTCCTCCAACCCTGACCATCAACGTGCTCCGCAGGATTCTAACCATCCGCAGCTGCTGGGAATCTCCAAACTACATGAAGATATCACACATGTAATATTTTTAATTCACAGCTAACTAAAACCCTGAATGGTGGCAAACTTTTAATATTCTCATGCATCTCAGTGGAATGTTTAACCTCAAATCTTTTATAGATCATATGTGGTTTATACAAGTTAGGAAGTTAAACTGGTAATTTATGTTGAGATTCAAGGTTTTTAGTGTTTAAAGAAGAACTCACCCTGTATCTGTTGGCACTTATTTGCTCCACTTGGAATCTTTTGGGGCAGTTACAAAGTGATACCTGTCGACTCACCTACAGAGAAAATATAATGACATGTGCATCACAGAAACTGCCCAGCTCAAATTAAAGTGACAGTGCACTTTCTGCACTGACCTCTTCATTGATTTGATCTGCATCCAGTGTCTTCCTGTAGGGGTCTCTGCTAGGATGCAAGGCACTAACAAACTCATAATAGTCAATGAAGCCATCGCTGTTCATGTCAAAAATGTTCGCCACTGCATTCATCTCCAGAGAATTGGTGGGAAATTCTACAAAAAATAAAAAAAGGAAAGGAAGAATATGAATTTACTAAAAAAGGAAAATATTTACAAGACAGCAAATAATACTAAAATGAACACTCACAACACAACATCCAGAATCTCAGGATTTAGAATGACAATTACTGAAAAATGATTCTTACTAGATGCAAGAACATAATCAATGAATTCTTTCTGGCTGATCCGTCCGTCTTGGTCCCGGTCGATGCTGCGGAACACATCTAAGATCCGAGACTTCATATGACTGATCCACTGTATGTAACGCTTTCGCCAGATATTAAAGTCAAAATTAGCAAATTCCTCCATCTGCAGAAAAATTAACAAAACAAGATCAAATAAAAATACAAATTTTACCTCTATACACGTTTGCTTTAACAACAAATTTGCAAAGTTTGACGTTCCAATCATAAACTGCTAAAATAAACCCAAGTGCATTTCTACTGCAATGGAGTATGAATCATTTTATATGGATAATAAAAAGACAGAATGACCTCTCTGAGCATCTGTTGGTGTTGTGCCAAGCGATTTTGTCGCGCCATAGCCAGGTGCCAAAGTTTCTGCCACTGACTGACCAGCTGAATAAGCTGTGGGGTTTGCGGGTCAAGATGTTCCAAGGGGACCGGTATGACTGGTGGTATCTTCATCGTGCTCCTCCTCTCTAAATCAATCATATGACAGTCAAAGTATCAGCCTGCACCAATTAACATCTGCCTTACACATCTTCAGGTGCCGTCACTGCCTCTGATGTCTGTATATTTGTTTGAGTATAAGATATGTAGGTTTCTTACTCGTCAGAGGTCGCTTGCTGGGGGAAACTTGGTGTTTGGGGGTGCTTTTATGTTTGCAGGATTTTGTGGCGTTCTCAATTTCTGGAAACTTTTTGTTCATTTCCTCTAAAAATACCTGCAAAAAGTGGTGAATAAGTGATTACATGACACTAAAAACAAATGACAAAACATAAACAGAATCAAAAACAGGCTGAAATATATTATTAATTCATAGTGCAGCTTGGTGAGTTTGTAACACATGGTGGTGCAGAAGAGACACAATTGTACCGTGTGCTGCTCAATAAGTTCTTGGTTCTGCTCTGTGGTCTCATGCAGAGGCTCCTGATCTCTGAGGTTTAGAGCTTCTTCTGCTGATGAGATCCAGTCCAGAAGTCTCTGGACTTCTTCTTTTTCTGCCTCCAGTGCTGCCAGGCTAGCCTGGATCTTCTGGCCCTGCTGCTTGGCCCAGGTCTGAACCTGGTTCAGAAGGAAGAGAGGGCAACATGTGTTTTTACAGTATGATCAGTTCAAGGATTGTCTCACTTCTTAAAACATTTAATTTATTTTTCACTGAAATAGTATTTAATCATAAGGGGAAATGTAAAACATTTTAGCATAAATGTACTCACCTCCTCATAGCGAGTCTTAGTGACGCTGATCCAAGATTTGAGGGTTATTATGGCTTCTGGGTGACATGAGGCCAGAATTTCCTCTCCCAGATGTTGGATGTTCTCTAATTCTGCTGCTTGAGCCTGCAAAACAGTCAGTGACTCCTGCAGATAGATAAAGAGAAGATTTATTTAGTTTTTCATCCAATATCTTGAGCTTTTATGTTGCAATGTCTAAAAAAACTATGACATGCTCCTTTTTCTTATATGTAACATTTTTTTATCAAAACAATAAAAATCCCTGATGATGACAGCTGTCGTCCTCACACCTGGGTTTTGGTGTCATTGGGTTTATTTGCCCTTGACAGAAACTACTTATCAACTCTTACTTTTTCTTCCCAGAAGACGATAAGATGGGAACAAGGAATTACCCTCTCAACATAGTTTCTTGTAATACTGACCTTGTGTTGCTTGCACGAAGCAAGCAAACTATCCTCCTCCTCGGGTATGATCCCATATCTCAGGATCCTCTCTGCCTCTGTGAGCCTCTCCATGAAGGAGTGAACCAGACCATCAAACTTCTCAGCCTGAGAAGTACAAAGAAAACAAGAGATAGGAGAATAAGAGTTTTGTCTGGTCGTGCCAGGGCACAGCTAATGATTGCTAAGAAGTAAAAATTTATTTTTTAATTTCTTTTTTAATAGTCAACTGTGAGTTTTAGCAGAATATGTCCTTAAGATTACAGAATGAGCCTGACACTATAAAATAACATCACACAGTGACTTCATAGCCTCAGATTGGCTGCTGTAATCATTGGAGAGTTTGGATCTGTTTGTGTGCAGTACCTGCTGAAGTGCAGCTTCCAGCCGGTCCTGTTTGCTGACTGATAGTTTGCACACAGCCTCCCAGCGGCCCTCCAACTCATCCATCTGCACTTGTAGCCAGTGGGCATCTGCTGTGCTGCTCCTGGTCAAGTCCCTCACCGAGCGCTTCAGGGTCCTTATGCATCCGGCTCGTTTCCCCAACTCCTTCTGGAAGGCCTAAAAAAACGAAAACACACCAACAACCTCCAAAATAAGTTTTCCTACAAACAAAATTGTGAAATTAGTAAAAGATAAATGTTTAACAACAAAAACTGTCATTCTGTTACAATGGTGGAACGCACTGCTCTCAAATAATTACCAATACACTGACTTTAAAAAAACTGTATTAAATTCGTTTGCAAAATCCTTATCTGAGTACATGTCTTTGTATGATAGATGTACCTTGTGCTTGTCTATGAGATTGTTGACCGTGTCTTTGTCTCCACCTACAGGAACGTCCTCAGATAGTTGAGGCTCGGCTCTATACAGCCAGTCATTTAGTGCTTGAAGAGCATCAGTGAATCTTCCTGAGAACAGCAGGGCTTCCTCCAGCTTGTGTTGTCTAAAAGACAATATGTGAATAGAATCATGGGTTTATTTTGAAACACAACTAGCTTGTTAGCAGATTGAAATGTTTCCTGTTCCAACTCCTTCGTACCTCTCGATGGACTTGCCACTGATGGTGTCCCATGTGTCTTTGAGTTCAGCCAGAAGGTTCTCCAGATGCTGCCTATCCCGGTTGCTCTGAGCTCTTTCATAGAGGTTGCGACCACTCTTTGAAGTGGCTTCATACATGGGTCTCTTTAATCTGAGCAATTTCTGAAACTCCTGGTTGCAAAAGAAAATGACGATGAAATGATAAAAATCTCAACAGTGTCAATAATCATAAATATGCAACATGCCAAGTTGTATTGGTTCTAGTCTTTGCACCTTCTGTTCAGTCAGTTGAAGCTTTATATCATCATGGGACACAGCAATCTCTTTATGAGTATCTAGTGTCTCTTCTACCTCTGTCATCCAGTCCACTAGGAGGCGCCAAGATTCATTAAACTGAAATGTTAGAAATAAAAAGAAATTCATGTTTTATTTTTCTTTTCTCTGGTCACATTTTACCTAACAGGAATAATATATTAGAGATAAATCCTCTGATACCTGTTTAACGTTCTTTTTGACCTCTTCCAGCATCCTTCCTCTCTCTGACATCCGCTGCTGGAGCTTTTTGTATCGATCCTGAACAGTCATGATTAGGTTATAAATGACATCACAGTCTTCCTTCCTGCTCAGCTCTGTTAGCCTACGGCCTGTGTTCTCCACAGATGTCTTCTTCTCACCGTAGCCATTAACCTCATTCACCAGAGCCTGTGATCAGAATAGTATTTTGATAAAGAAAATAACAAAAAAATGCAGGATCACAGCAGGTATTTGAAAAAAAATACAAATAAAAAACTTACTCTATGTTCTTGCAGCTGTATGGAAACTGTATCTAGAACAAAGCTGGGAGGTGAAAGAAGCCCAATAGACTCTTCACATTCACTCATCTTGGTAAGAATTTCTTGAACACTGCTGTGAAACTCCTTTGCCAGACTCAGCCCCTCTGCCAGCATAGCCTACGTGTAAAGCATCATACATCATCATCATACTTATGATAAAGAACAGGCTTCAAAAACAAGATTAACTGACAATAACATGTTGAGTTCATTTACCTTGCGCTCCTGGACTTTGCTGGAAACAGATGTCCATTTTTGTTCAAGAATAGATAAGCTGTGCTCCGTGCATGAGCCTTGCACGAGGTCGCTTTGCTCCAGCATCCTGTAGATGGCATTCTTAACATGTGTGTAAGCTTGATACTTTGTCTCCATCTCATTGCACAGCTCCTATTGTGGACATGAAAAGATAAAATAAATCATGTAAATAACTGCTTCCATTTCAGGCAGAAGTTCATTTTAATTACTTGTTTTATTAATATTTTAAAGTTAAATGAGCATTACTAAGTGTGCGTTGAGCCTTTCAGTTGCAGAATCAGGCATACTCCACATGGTTTTAGAGGAGGATAGTCTCAGGTCCGTGTTATCCAGCCACTGTATTAGATCCTGAATCTCCAAGGTAACATCTTGCACCTTTTATTTAAAAAAAGTAATATTTCAATAAGGGTATAATTTGCTCAGTAGCAGGTTTTACTCAGTCATGTAAAATCACTAACATAAAGCTGTTCACTATTATTTAATTGAAAATACTGAAAATCCAGTAATTAATTAGTTAATTCAGATCAGTATCAAAAGGTTCACCTGACTTAGTCTGTTCTCTAATTCCAGCTGCCTGCGTTCAGTCTCACAGCGAACAAACTCCCAACTTTCATTTAATTCATCTAACTGAGACTGCAGACCATGTGGACTGTCCCCAGAACCAGCCTCCAACAGCTTCCTGCCTGCCTGGTTCAGAGACTCAATGGTGCGAACATGAGACATGACATCATTCCGCAACACCTTTCAGAAGAGAAAAAAAAATCTGAGGTCAAATCTTCATCATAAAGCAACATGTTTGATGCAGAAGTTCATCACCCACCTTGTGTTTTGCCAGCTCTATTTCACAGGCCTGCAGGTCAATGCTGATTGACTGTTTGCCATGCAGCTGTTCAGCAGTTCGTGAAAGCCAAGTGTGCAGCTCATCCAATGTATTTTGGAACTGACCCAGACCCAACAGAGCGCACTCCAACTGATGCTGCAGACATAAAAAATGAATTTAGTGTTATTAAGAGGCGAGTGGTATTATTTGATATACTGGAAAACAAAATGTATAAGCTATGTTCTACAAAATGATAAGCAAGGAGTGATTCTCATTTAAGAAATCCAGAGGATGAAAGTGGAATATTCGCAGTGATATTGAATTATATCCCACCTGTCTGTTCACAGTCTCTGTCTCGAGGCTGTCCCAGCGCTGTCTAAAGTCACACAGCGGCGAGACGGAGCCTGAACGTTCTGAGCCTGGAGATAGCCGACACACAAAGTGATGGTCCAGACTTTCTATCTCAATCTTCTTCTGGTAGAGTTCTCGCTTAAGTTCCTGAGGCAAAGAATGCAAATTACAACTGGGAATAACACAAAGTTCATAATTTAATTAGGATCACATTTTGATTTTTTACAGTAAAGCTGGTGTTTTTAGTTTGTCCTACTTCAGGCTACAAGACTACTTTGATATATGAACTTACCTTGAGTTCACATAGCTGCTGTTTCACTGATTCTAAGTCAGTCCCAACCATAAACTCCTCAGTAGATTTCAACTCCACTGACTTCAGCCACTCAAACAGACCCTAGTAAGATGGAACCAGGGTCACTATACTCCCTCACATAATTTTTGTAAAATTTAGCTTGTTTGCGTCAACAAAAACATCTCAGTGTTGCATTCATGCAAACAAAAGCCAAAGAAACGGACTAAAAACGTTGCAAACAACATTATTTTACAAATATCATAACTGCATGCAAAACACAACATGAGTCAAACAACAATCAGTAAGACTCTTATATATTGTAGCTAATATAATAGTAAAAATATAGCATATAAAAACAAGATGCATTGCCACTGACCTGCATGGTGTCTTGATAATGAACTCCCATCTGCAAGGACTCCTCTAACTTCTCATGACATTCATTCCACAGTTTGTTCAAATTGTTCCACGTGCAATAAAGCTTTGAGAAAACATACATTTTACATAAGACTGCATCAGAATTAGAAAAAGGTTACTCAAAAATAAAGAAGTTGCTCACTTCATCCATGCTCTTTGTGACATCTGGTTTGTCTGTATCGCCACATGCTAACATTAGGTCCATCCCGAGGACCCCAAGGATGTCCAGATCTCCTTGCAAACTGTCTATATCCTCCCTAAGAGACTGGGCAAAATTGAATGAAATTCATTATGCACCATATTTTCCTCTTAATGAGTTCATTGTAGAAAGTTTTTAGAAGATTCCACACAAACCTGCATAGATTCGAGACTTTGGCGAATTGTTTCAGAGTCTGTCTGACAAGCACTGAGATCCAACAGTGCATGCTGAGCATCATTGAGAGCAGTCATCATCTCACTAACATCTCTCCAAAACTTCATGGCCAGATCCAGCAGCTTGAGTAACCAGCTCTCCTTCTCCTGGGCTTGTTTATGTGTCTCATCCCACTGCAGAGACAGGCTGGATACTTGGCCCTGAATGGCTGAGAACACAGACACAGCAGATGAGTTACTCAAAGTGTAGAATAAACAACATTGTTACTTGCAGCGAGGTGGTAATGTGGCTATATGAGAAGAATGGTCACCTGTGCCTATGGATCCATCCCCTGCTGCCTTAGTGTTTGTGAGCAGTTCATCAGCCTGTGCTTTGATGCTGGTGAGACCCAACTCCAGCTTGGACAGCTCAGCAAAGGTTTGCTTATTTTCTTGAAGCTGTTCCTGGATCCTTGGGGTGAGACCTTGAAGAGACGTGGGCGTCTGTATGCGACTACGCAAGCGATCGAGACTCTCTCTGATAAGAGTCATTCTTTCATTCAACTACAATTTCAAAAAAAGACACAAAGCTCTGGTGTAAATTTGCAACATTGTGTATTTACTTTAGCAAAGAGAAAACCTCCTTACTTGAGTAAATCTCGGTAAGGATTCCTCAAGTAGATTAGCTGTTTCTCTGACACAATCTCTGATGGCTTTGTGCTTCTCTTCAGCCTCTGTTGCCTTTTGACAGAACTCTTCACCCTGAACTGGGTTTAGTTCTGACAAGCGTTTCGCTATAACACATAAGCGAGCAATCAAAGGTCGGTGTTCTGCTGCAGACTCTCTGAGACCCTGGACAAAGTAATGGAAAGTTTAAGCAAGATTTTCTCACATTTTACTAAGACAGAGGTTGGAAAACAGTCATACTAATTCACTTTCATAAGAATCCTTGACAAAACAAAAATACTTTGTTGCTTTTTTGTTTACTGGGACAAAAAAGGACAACTGAAAAACAAGAGGAAAAGCCAGCACTCTAAGTGAAATGGACAGATTTGTTTTACCTGTAAGAGGTCATGTTGTTCACGGAATGCTTCATAGCTAATTGTGCTGAGAGAGAGCTGGCCAATGAGTGTCTGAGTTTCTTCTAGCCAAGGTGAAACCTCAGCAAGACCTTCAGAAAACTGGACAAGAAGTGACTGAGCATGTTCAAGCTGCAGGACCACATGGGAGTTGGTGGCTGAGATGGTGTTGCACTGCTCCTGTAAGGTTTCTACTGGGGTCTGTAGGGAGACATTGTCATGTAAACAGATGTTTAATTCTTTACTTTTATAAAAAAAAAAAAAAGTTCTTGTAAAAAAAAAAACTTTACCCTAAGATCTTCAGCTTCTCCTTCATCACTGTAAGTCATTAAAATTTCAGCAATCTTCACCATCTTCTCAATGTTGAACTTGTGTTGAAGAATCTCTACTGCTAAAATCTGTTGACAGGAAATCACATCAAAATAAATTAACATAATTCATAGAAATGTGCAAGATCCTAGATAAGCTTAAATATTTTATTTAATATACAGTGGTGTGAAAAAGTGTGTTGATTTCTTTTTTTATTTGTCACAAATAATTGTTTCAGATAATGAAACAAATGTAAATATTATACTAAGATAACGCACTTAAACACAGAATGTAGTTTTTGTGTTTAAAACATAAATTAACTGTAGTGTATCACATCTTTAGGAAGCTGATTTCATTTTCTCTGGCCACACCCTGCTGATCACTGCCACACCTGTTTATCAATCAAGAAACAAATGAAGAAAAGATGGAACAGCCGTGAATCTTCCCAGAAGTAGCTGGCCAAGAAAAATTATTGTAAGAATGCCTACAAGAAGTCACAAAAGACTCCAGAACAACATCCAAAGACCTCCAAGCTTCATTTGTCTCAGTTAAGATCAGAGTTCATTACGTCGACATAAGAAAGAAACTGGTCAAAAATGGCCTGCATGGCAGAGATCCAGGACAAAAACCACTGCTGAGCAAAAGAGACATGAAAACTCATCTCAGCTTTGCCTGAAAACATCTTAATGATCCAAAAGACTTTTGGGAAATAATCTGTGTACTAATGAGACATACTGTAAGTTGTACTTGTTGGAAGGTGTGTGTACTAACACATCTGGTGTTAAAGTAACAGCATTTTGAAAGGATCATATTAACAGTAAAACATGGTGGTGGTAGTGTGATGGTTGGGGTTGTTTTGTTGCCTCTGGACCTGGTAGATTTGCTGTAATAATTGGAATTACAAATTTTTCGTTCTACCAAAAATAGCCTGAAGAAGAATGTTCAGTCATCTGTTCATGACCTCATGCTGCAGCATACTTGAGTTCTACAGTAGGCCAATGATCTAAAACACACCAGAAAGTCCACCTCTTAAGGGCTTAAGAACATGAAGCCTTTGGAGTGGCCTTGTCAAAGTCCTGAGCTGAATCTGAATAAGATGTTGTCTTATAAAAGACAGTTCACTTCAAAACTCCTCCAATGAAGTGGAATTACAACAATTCTGTAGTAATGAAGGTGCCAACATTTCTCTGAAGCCTTGTTAAATACTTATTACCAGTTGTCAAAGAAGCTAGTGTGCAGCTAAGGGTGGCCCAACCAGTTATTGAATTTAGGGGGCTATTACTTTTTCACATAGGCCCATGTAGGTTTGTTTTTCCCCCTCTTACTACTAAGCATATTAATTTATAAACTGCATTCTTGTGTTTAATTTAGCTATATATTTCCCTGATGTTTCAAATGTGCTTAAAGCTAGTGTGACAAACATCATAGAAAAAAAGGGGAAAAAATCACAATGGAGACAAAGCCTTATTCCCTCCCCTGTATATTTACATGTTGTGTTTACCTTCTGTTCTTTAAGCTGTCCTGCTATGACCTCTGGATCCAGAATGATGGTTTTCAGCTTCTCAAGACTGAGTGCAGTGTCTTTGAACCAACCCATCTCCTTTACCACAGCCTGCTCTAGCTGATAAAAAGATAAATACGTTCATGTTTTAACAATGACATTCCCTTTGAAATTTGCTGTTAATATAACGTCTAACCACTGCTTAGGTTAAAACAACCAAAGTATTTTTATTACCATCTCAAATCATACATAATGGGAGGACAGAGATATTATGAATACAAGCACTCTGTATTTTGGAACAACTCGCAATTAAGCAAACATTTTCCTTAAAGCAAATCCTGTTTATAAAGGATACATTTAAACCCAAATGAGAAAATGTATCTGGTATTAAAAAACTGCCTTAAAATTCACTACAAATCATATCAGTAAAACTCAACAAGCATTTCACTGATCTGTAACATTCTTCAGTAAAATGTTTTACAAAACTACCACAAAGGAAGCCCAATCAAGTAATGTGGTAAAATAATCACATAAGTAAATACTTGTTTTTCATTAACATACATCCGGACTATAAGTAAGTTTGTTATATGATGCAGCTTCATGACAATGCAGTTAGCTTAAGGTTAACTATTCAGTTTATGGACACTGCTAGAGAAACTATTTCAACTATATATTTACCTTAGGATGCAAAAGTTGGGTACTAGTGAATTTAAGAAACCCCTACAAGGATCTTTAGCTCAGCTACAATAAAAAACATCCCAGATTGTTAATGGATAATAACTGAATTTTAGAATCAAGGGAATATTTTGAAAGAAAATTTCAATCAACAACTTTGGTCTTAATCACAGTAACTGTCTTGACGTTCTGCATGAGCAGCATCTAGATTTTATAAATCTATCTTGGCTGCTCACTCAGTGTGCTTGCACATGCAACCTGCATCTCAGGCAGGGATTAAGCATGAATGATTAATTTTCTGCAGCTCATCAACGGTATATATAGCAAACAGAGCACAGGAAGGTAATGGGGAAGTTAAAATGAAACAGAACGATCATCTTCCAGCAGGCTCTTTTCCTCTATGAACTTTTTTCCCGAAAAAAAAAATAAATATACACTTTGAATATTTTTTTCTATGTTGTAATTAGAAGTTACCCTCTGTTTCTCAGCTGCACATAGTACTGCATCTCCAGAATGTGTTTGCATTCCTGCTGCTCCCAACAGCTCCCTCTCGATGCGGCCCAGCCACAAGTGAAGGTCCTCCTGGCTAGAAGTGCAGCGGCTGGAGGCTTCAAGGGCCTGCTCCAACCTCTGCAGCACATCCAAACTGCTGAGGCTTAACACAGAACAACGAATACGCAGAGTATCCATCTTCTCTTGTACTTGCTGGGCTTCCTCAGCTAGAATTAAAATTAAAGTTAGATTACAATTCAAAGCATTAGACAAACATAATATTTGATACAAGCCAACCAACATACAGTATTAAAACATCGTACTGAAACTGGTGATTTTTTAAGAGTATGCAGAATTAAATTATAGTCTCAGAATTGGCAAACAGACAGATTTTTTTAAAACCTTCCTGTCAGAGAAGTTAATTTACATTACACCATTCAGCAACTATTACCTGACACAGTTTCCATTAAAATATGACCTGTCCTCTGTATTTTCCCAAGTTCAACAGTTTGGACTTGAATCTCATCAACCACAGTCTAAAAGAGGAAAAAAGTTAATTACACTTAAAATAAAACACAATTCATATTACTGATCTAAACAAGTCTGCCACAACTTTCTGACGAATGACAGATAATGTTCATCTTGTTACAACTTCTGGTCTACATACAGATGTTATTTTTACTGACCAAAATATTTTTGAAGTCCATGAACACCACATTGCATACTGCCCCCCCGACATCAGCCCACCCACTTGAATTTCTGAAATATCTAATGCTACTGTGGCAACACCCGACATTCAAGATCTGCCCTAGATGTATCCTACCAATCCTCTAACTGCTGCTTTGACACCAAATAAGGAGACCAGAACAAAATGAAGGTGATTGTAATGTTGTGTTTGGGTTTCAAACCTTGGCTTTCTCTGTTGCATCAGAGAGGTGCAGCATCACCCTCTCTGCATTCCGTAGTTCAGCTAGTGTTTGTTCCACGGACATGAGCCACTGCTGAAAGTTGTTCACTTCGTCCTGGAACTGCTGAGCTCTGGGCAGAATCAGCTCCAGACTTGCCCTCCTACAAACATTTGGATAATTAATCAGCAAAGTTTGTTTCAAACCAGGCAGCAAGCCTAAATGATATAAAGTAAGCATTACTAATAGAAGTGTTTGACCTTTTCTCTGCCCTGAGCTGCAGGGCCTCCCACTTCTGTGTTAGAGTGGAAAGCTTGACCTTTGCCTTCTCGCCCTCCTCTCCTGGGTGGGCCTCAACTAATCGAGGACCCTCCAACATCATACAGTCCACACTGCGTCTTCGGTCTGTCAGAAGACGCTGCAGGAGCTAGAAAGCATCACAGCACCTCAGGTAAAATCCTTTTTTTTAACAAACTGTAAAATATTGCAGATAGTATAGTGCAAATAATATTACATTTACTTTTCTGCTTTTTTTTAACTCAGTCAGTAAGAGCTAATGTATCTCAAAACTCTATCCTTGTTTTTCAGCCTCCTTTTGTATGTGATGCCCTGTGTCATATTTCAATCTCACATTGTCAAGATCCAGAAAGGTTTCATCTCAATTATAGAGCTCACAATAGGTGAGATTACAGCTTTTCTCACACGCCAAGAAAATATTAACAAAAGCTCAGGGAAACTGATTGTTACAATGGATGCCACCCCTTCACCACAGAGGTTATCTCATAAAAGAACCAGTACAACATTTCCTAATACTTTGGTTCACGTTTCTATAAGTATTTCGGATGTTCTCCTACCCACTGAAACAGACAAAAAAGTGATGTAATGTTCCAGTTAAACAAACCTTTTGTTCTTGAAGCTGTGCTTTCACTACTTTGACCTCTGACGATGGGGGTTTCTGATTGGCTGTTAGCTCCTCTATCTCACTGACCCATGTCACCAGTGCTTCCAGATTTTGGAGAAATGCATCAGAATCAGTGGACACATCCCTGAGTGCCAAGGTATTTGTCTCCTGAAGATGCATCAAAAAATACAAAATTGGAGCTTAAGTTTGAATAAAAAAAGCAGATGACCAGCTGAAACACAAATATTGTAAAACATACCCCTAATTTACCCAAACTGGAATAGTGATCTGAACTTGAATTTCCATCACTTTGGAGCTGTAAAGTGGAGAAAATCTACATGATTTGTTGTTTTATAAAATGTCTGTTTTTATGAAAACCCATCACCCTTTGATACAGTCAAACAAGAGATGAAGTTTAGAATTGTAAGATAAGATGAAGGAAAGTACAGAACTGGAAAAAAAGATTAGATTTATTGTGTTTATAAATCAGTGGTTCAACCTCAGCGAGTTCCTCTGCAACACCATTCAGGACTCTGACAGTTCTCGTGACTATGGGGTTCCCTCCTTTATCTCCTGGTGGATACTCTGTCACTTCCACAATTTCTGTTACAGTGGTCTCTGTAACCTCAGTCACTTCTGTGACCTCACGTGATGCTAGAGTCTTCCAGGACCAGGGGCTTCCTTCTCTAGAGTCTCTCCTCTGGAAACTGGCCCTCCTCTCTGTTGCACTCTTATCTGGTTGAGCCAGTGGAGATCTTGTAAACTCTGGAGGCACCGTCCTCCTGGTTAGTGTTCCATTTCGGGATGTTTTTATTGGGGACGGGCTGTTGTGCCAGGCATTTTCCAGAGTACTGCTACTCCTGATTGTAGAAGCTGGAGAGCTTTGAAGAGGTTTATCTGAACTGGGAGTACGGGACCCCTCCTCCCTTGTAGGTTCAATTTCCTGTACCCCCTTTTCTCTTTCCACCTCCTTTTCCCTGTTTTCATCCTCCTTGTCTTTGAAATCTGCGTCTCTTTTGGGTGCTTCATGTTGCTCGGCAGGTTGCCGTTCCTTTCGTCGTTGGTAGCACTCTTTTAAGAAGCCGTCATCTGTCCTTACTTGCTTAGATTTTTGGCCCAGGCAGCTGGGCCGGCTGATGAGGTTACCCATAATCCTTTAGCCCACAGGCTAGTGAGGTAATAGGTGAGGAAAGGCCCCTTGGCCATTCATGCGAATGCTCCCTCAGCTACCTAAAATAAAACAAGGGGGCTCAGAGTCATCATGCAAAAAACACTTGAATATTTTGTAAAAAAAAAAAAAAAAAAATTAAACAGTTTTTCATGTAAAATCTAGTTTTAAGTTTCTTGAGTCAATAACAAGTCTCTGTGACTGCCAGTTCATCTAGAAAACGGTTTTAAGCAACAACATTAATATGTAAAATTTTGGTCTCAGACTGCCTTTGTGAAGGAACTAAAAGACCAGACAAAACTAGGCCAAAAAATCCCAAGTCTTTTTTCTTTTTTTTTAAACACATGCACACATTCTCCCTGCTATTCCACATCAACAACTGAAATATTCTGGGCTTCAAAATCAATGTGACAGGCTTTTAGACGATAGTGTTGAGTCTGGCACAGAAAAGAAGCAGTGGCAACCAGCCAGTCCTTTCTGTATCTCAGCTTGGACCAGTCCTGGGAAACCCAGTTAGGACCTGATTTAGTATGACAGCCATAAAAATGCAGACATTGCTGTAGGGTGTCAATAGGAGAACAAGTAGAGACGACAACTGGTGGTAGATGGAAAATGACTGGTGTGCTTTCCGTTCTGCAGACGGCACCAGTATGATACCTGTTGACAAATATTTCTAAGTAAAGGTTAACATGTTTAGTTTATTGGGCATACTGTCAAATTAGAATTTCCAAAATAATATTAGTCTGAAGTCTTATTTCTACTAATACTTTCAAACCGTGTCACCCTGTCTGCCTTTCCCTCAAGTGAATGCTTTCATTGTTTAGAGAGGTTAAAGAAGGATGTAATTAGCTTGACATAGAGGATCTGAGGTGAGCCCATTATGAAATCACAGGGACGGATCCTGATGACACCAGTTCTACCCTCTGAGGAGGAGTTACACTGGTTCATGCAAAATTATACAGGTCAGGTAAAGTCATACTCTGTGATTAATTGGGGGGTGGATGTATGATGTGTCAATATAGAGGAAACTGGGACGATAGCTCCTCGAACTACTGGGAGTTATGTTTTACAGACATCAAAATATCAAAGCATAGCACTGCATAGATGCAGTAACATGTTACAATAGGGCTGGGTGGTATACTGTACCAGTTTGTACTGAGAACCGGTGTTTATTTTGCTTATGATATGAATTTTTCACATACCGCTATACCAGTGAAAAGCTAAGACAACGTCCGGAATGTTGGTAGTGGAAACGTATTTTTTTGGAGACCGATTTCAGTGCTACATGTTAAGACCGCACGTGAAAAATAAATGTTTTGAATGAAGAATGGCTGCTGGAGGGGGCTGTAACAGTGATGCACGGATTACTGACCCAGAACAACTTATTCCAAAAAAAGGAGCCATGTCTGTAGTATGGAATGTCTTTGGTTTCGAAAGGTCGGACATGGACCAAATAACTTACATTTGCAGTAGTAATACTAGCAACTTAATTTAATTACTGCCCCCTCTTGGCAATCCTATTTTGAAGAGGCTTTGCCACATGGTGGGTAACATTGTTCATATTAAAAAAAAAAAACTTAAAATACTGTAAAACCAATATAATTTAGAAAAAAACTGTGATATGAAAATGTTGCCATACCGCCCAGCCCTATATTACAGTCATGTTGTTGACTGATAGAAATATGCTGAACAAGCAACTCTCTTATACTTGTATGAGCCTAGACAAAGAAACCCTGCAGCCAGGAAGAAAACATCATAACACTGGCAGAATCTACCTCAAATCTAAATTTAGTCTCATTTATAGATAAATTAATATGATACAGATTGAAATATCTAATGAAAAAGGAACTAACTGTGAATCTAAATGTGACTTACTTTGATATGATGACCCCATGTGCATTAGGAATTAACTTACATCATTCAGTCTACTGAGCAGATGATGCCGTCCAGGGGTCCACAGGGGAGTATACTCTAAGATCAGAGTGGTGCCCAGACAAAGCCCCCACCTCAAGATCAATGATTACTCAGTTAGCTCAGATCACTGCCCTGCAGTCTCCTGAGGAGAGCAGAGTGTCTGTGCCTATGTCCATATTAGCTAACAATTTAACAGGGGGTGTGCTGTGTCTGGTTACTGCACTGCATGTGTGGTAATTTGCTAAATTGCATTCTTTCCTTTAAAGTGATCTCCTAACTGTATGTATGAGGATGTGTTCTTTGATGCTACAGTATTTCCTTTTAAAAATGCTCATTTTGTGGTTTAGGGATTTTTTTTATTTTTTAATTTGATAGTGATGCATTTTGTTTTGGTACATCAGTCACTGTTTTAGCTTTTGTTTGAAAAAATTGGTGGACTACATAAATAATTGCATTAAAATACCCTATTTTTATGTCCTACCACTGTAGCATAAACCCCATGCACTTTTATTACATTTCTCCTGAAAGTCAAGATATTCTTTTCTTAGGAGTGAAACTCTGTAATTTTAGAGCTCAGTTTTGGTCAGCATGTACAATATGATGACCCACAAAATGAAAACAAGACAAACTCTCTCAAACGAGATTCCATTATGTTTCTCACTTTCTACTTTAATGATAAAGAGAATGAGTGAAACAGAAAGGCACTCTAGTATTTAACTCATCATATTCCAAATGGCCAAACCATTCTAGCACTTAACCTATTGTAAAGGGGCTCTCAATCCAGACAAGGAGTTTTCCGCTCTCAACTGTGATTTATGACCTTCAGTTCATTCTAGGATTAATTGGATTACAGCTATTGTATAGATGCCTCTCTATAGTATGGCAAGATAAATTTGAAATTAAAAGTCCCAATGTTGTCGGAAGAGGTTCATGCTTTAGCATTTAATGTTTAATTCTCCCCCAATTTTCAAGCGTTCAAGTTTACATCCCAAAGTTTAAAATGTCTTAAAATACATAATAACATAACATTCAATTTATTTTATGTCCATCTACAAATATTTTGACTAAGAGTTGATTTGAAATTGGTAGAAGGATGATCCTCATCCATCACAACAGTAGAGCCCCATAATTTCTCAGTGTTGTCTACCAGTCGTCTCTTAAGGGAACTGCTGAGTAATAATCATTGCAGTGGTCCCTAATCAAAGATGGCAGCTGTGCATTTACCCATGAGACTCATAACATTTAAGGGTTCGTATTAGCACAAGGTCAGATGTTCCTTACAAACAGTCCTCTAAAAACACTACTTATTTATGACAAAATAGTCACTAAAAGGATCTGTACGTACTGAGATAACACAATTGTCTGTACAAAAAAAAAAGAACAAACTGTTGAATTAAAAGAAATATACTCACATTTGTATGACCCATTAATGTGGCTGTAATTTCTACTGAAGAACTTCATTTTCCACCAAACTTTTATTTTGATGGTATACCAAAATAAAAAGTTAGAAAAATCCTTCTATTGGAACTGATTTATTCTTTCACAATTCCCAGGTAAAGTCACTGACCATCAAAGTCCAAAACCGGTTTCTTTCTCTGGGCCAGTCCTGAGGTAATGACTGTTTTGGCGGTTAGAAGTTCACATGAATTACACTTACCCAGAAGCAGAGTTGAGCCCAACAGCATGAGTAAAGGAATCCAGCTCACCCTCAATCACCATTCAAAAGGGAAGAAAGAAAAAAATGTGGCTTTGTTTGAGCATCCTTTGAACCGCCTCTGAGCTCCCACATCCCAAACTGTAGGTTCTTCACAAACATACACATTACCCCCCAATACACACACAGTCAAGTCCACTCATTTACACATAGTCACATACAAACACACTTTCTAAACACTCACACATGCCCCGATAACTTATGGTTTTCCGTTGCCCACAGTCACAGACAAACAATGTCCTCTTTTCCCCTCACAGTGCACTCTTCCCCTCCCCTCCCCTCACTTCACTTCTCCTCCCACCAGCTCTGCTCCTCTCCCTTTCTTCTTTGTTGTGGGAGCTGTGATAGAGGAATTCCTTCCTTGTTAACGCCGGAGATGGGATAGTGCACCCGGATGAAGACAATGTATTCCAAAGGCTCAGATGAACTCCCACAGTGTCCAGCTTAGAGCAGTTTTCACAAGGAAGTCTGATAAAAGTACCTGTTCCATATGACAGCAAGGCGGTTGCATTCTCACCCGTATCACTGCTCAGGTTGTTCCTGTACCAGGCAGCTAGGCGGCAAAATGCCCTCTCTTTACCTTCCCCAAGCTTTTTTCATGCCCCACGTTCTCCCCCTTCTCATCAAGCAAAGCCCCTCCTCTGTCTGTGACTGTGGCTCAGAAACTCCATGCTGTTTCTGCTTGAAAAATGGGGTGGGGGCAAAATGGGAGAATTTTCTAAAGACCCCTGGGCCGCCCCCAAAACATTCACATGTTAAGTGACAGCTGCCTGAGCTCTTTCCCTCTCTGGATGGGAACAGAGAGAAGTGCAGGCTACAAAAGGAGGACCCACACCCACCCAGTCACAAATTCGCCCCTACCCCTTTGCAGCCCCCGATTCTCCATTCATAGTCAGTGCAGCAGTCTCCACAGCAGTAACTAACGACAACTAATTACTGTAAAACATCTCAGATTACTTTTCAACTCACTTCCAGCCATTGCAACCCAAGCCTTTAAAAAAAGAGCATGGAGGCAAACAAAAAATAGAGAGCAATGGGAAGATAATTCAGAGTCCTTTCAATGTTGTTGGCATGGGAAACCAAAAGAAGAACCCCCTGAGGGGGAAATTCTATCATTCCCATTAAAAGAAACTTCAATATTTGTCTTACAAATGTCACATACCAAGCAAAAAATATGTCAATACTTTTAAACAACCATTGACTCCCAGTTTTTGGTCTTTGAAGTGATTTATAATATTTTTCAGCCAGTGCTATCACAAAATACATCATTTTGATGAGCCTCTGATTGCATTCCATCATGCATATACTGTATGTATATCCCTGAACTATCTTCCATCATAAAAAGGCGAACTTGATTTAGAGATGTGTGTGGAGTTTTCGTTGACTTGGTTTAGAACACATGATCACAGCCAAAACTCTGTTACCATAAAGTTAAATCCACAAGAACATCAGCGATGATGAAAGACATTCTGAATAAATTATTTACAAGACATCTCTGCAGGGTGACTACATTTGTAAGATTGTAGTCCAGTTTTAAGGCAAGACTAATTACGAAGGATAGCCAACAAGTTTGCAATATGACTGTAGCCATTTGCATGTAAACAAGGCAAGTTAGATACTGAAGGTTTATTATTACTTCTGTGATGACCAAAAGGTATTGTGAAGGTTAGCACTGTCACTTCAAAGGGGAAGATCTCTGGTTTGAATCTTGACCATATGGATTTGGAATGTATTCTAGATTTTCCATCAAATTCCCTTTTGTTTTGTTTTTTTCCAAAATCGAAAGACTTGTATTTGGCATTACGGTGTTCCAAAATAAATTTTCAGTGTGAGTGTGTATGTGTATGATTGTGTATTTCATGTCCCTGTATTAAACCTATGGACTGGTAACAGCAGGGTTTAGCCCATCTCACACTTCTGACTTTTGCGGTAGTCTTCAGTTGGACATACAGTAAGCTAATCGGGATATGCTTTGTCATGATTTATTTTCAAAATGGTCTCACACTCTCTTGATCTTATGCTCTCGTATGATTGTCATTTAACATTTTATACACTATATTAATTATTAAGTTATTATAAAAATACATTTCTAGTGCTGTGACCAGTCAAAATGAAAGCAAAAAAAAAAACTTAATAAGATGCCCTTTGACAGTCAGCTCTTTTACCCTCTGAGATATCTTGTCATAAATATAAAGTTATAAACATTGTTTAAATTATACATCCTACATTTCAGAACGCTTCAAACTAATTTAAAATTTACACTTTTTAATTGTTTTATTATTTATTGGCTTGTTATTGTGTCCAGTACATTTTATATATTGAGCTGTGAGGGTATGAAAAATTATCCAATCAGAGGGAGGTTATTTTAAAACTGTGCAGTTCTTCAGTGTTAGTTTTGCCCCAGTCCATGCCTAAGTATTGTAGGTTTGCATGCCTATCATTTCCTATATATTTTTCATTGTGAGTGACTTATTCCCTGAAATGGTGATCAAATAAAAAGATATAAAATTGAAATACTGAAAAATATCAGGGGCTAGGTGAGATATATTTCATGATTAATGTTTAATAGCATAAACATCAGGGAGAGACATTAAAACTTTTAATAGACAAGTTGAAAAACATGAATAAACCCACTAAGATATGTTATTTGGTTGATTTGAAAGCTCATGTTGTCACCCTTTTAATTAGAGAATAAGGCCAGCATTCCTCATCTACCCGGTCTTTGAAAGAATCTGGCAGGGATATACTAGAACTGCACTGCCAGGAAAACATTGCTGTAAAACCATGACACTTTATCCCTGCTTATGGCATCCTGCACCACCTTCTGAACTACGGCAATGCCAAAGACCTTTTTTTCTTAATTTCACGCTAGTTCACAAAAATATTTCACACAGTTTTATCAATAGATGTGTCCGAAGAGCAGCTGGCACAAAGACTTGTAACAAGTTGATGCATAAAGATTGGTAGCTGTAGTAAAGTTATTTAAACCAATAGACTTTTTATAAAAGAATGCATAGTTTTAGACACTGATGTTTGAAAACTGAATCTAAGGTTTTAATTCAATTTTATTGACTGTGAATCAGGTAAGTTGGAAGGTAAGATTTGTTCTCAAAACGTGTCTCTTTGGGCAAATGGGGAACGATATTTAATTTTACAGGCTTGTTTCCTCCCCACTTGTTTTAAACTCTGCTGCCATCTGATTAAATAAGACCTCAGTGCCTCCTTCACAGAACATGGTAATTAGCCCTCTTCATGTGAAATGAAAGAAGAGGGGTTCCCTTTTTCAGAGTCAAATCAGACGCACCATTCAGCTGAAACACTGTCGTTTATCACTAAAAGAGGTTTCCTCCAAGAAAAGTGGTTGGAAGGCTAAAGGGTTTGATCTGGTCCAGTATACTGCTTAGATACTGGAAATCACAGGCATGGACAGAAGGAAGGTTTGTGCACTTGGGCATAAAGGAGTTAACCAATCACCAGCTCTGCATTGGATTCAACTGATCATAGATCAACATTTACAGTTTTACAAATGTAAATTACTGACTAAGATTAAATATATTGCTGTCCTGTAAACATGATTCATTAGTCTTTTGTTACTATTAATACATGGCATAAACATGAATGAAACTTTAGACCAGTTCTCAACAGTTTTAGCCTGCCGAGTTGCTGGTGAACTTCTATACAGAGTCTGTCCTCTGCCAGTCCATCCCAGTCTGATCTGACTCAACAACCATACTTGACAGAGTCCGACTGCAGAGAACTAGCAAGTCTGCAAAGAGGATCACTGGTGATCACTGACAAACTCCTTTTCTTTTGCCGCTCCTCATCAAATCTCTGTCTGTCCGTATTGTTTAAAAGCCAGACAGAGACACGCTGGAGTCCATGTATGTTCCTTTAGCCATGTCTCAGTAAAAAACATGATACTGCATCCCTGATACTCTGGCTGGGTCTTCAATAGAGTTTCAAGTTCATCCATTCTGTTAGCAAAGAGATCTCACGTTTGTCAATATGACTGATGAAAGTGAAGGTTTAAACTTCCTCTTTCTCTCTCTTCACTTTGCTTCTGCTCTGCATCCACATCTTCTTCTTTTTAGCTCATCAGGGATCCAGAGCTTCAATTTGAGGATTATTTGAGCCTTAGAAATGTCCATTAGCTGCTTTTTCCTGTAAACACGTCGCTCGTTGCAATGGTTACACACCATAACAAGTGGCATAAAATTGACAAATCAAGCAGAAAAACCCTCAATCAGCACAGCATCCAAATCACAAAGAAAAATATTTAAAAAGTAGTGTCTCCAGAAGAAAAAAATTGTAAGAAATACTCAAAAAGAACAAAAAAATCCTAGCAAAGTCACAAAGCTACTCCAACAAGCTGCTGTGTAGCACTATTCCGGAATCATAAATAATAATAATCATAAATGATTCATAAATATATAATCAAAATAAATCCATAACTTTTTGAGGTATCTTGCTATCAAACAAACAAACAAACAAACAAACAAACAAACAAACAAACAAACAAACAAACAAACAAACAAACAAACAAACCCTAGCAAAAACATGACCTCCTGGCAGAGGTAACCAGAGCCTTGTGTGTGTAAAACATACTTGGTTGGTTCTAAAAAGTAAAGCCATGAACCCTTGTAGCACTGCCATCCTGTTTTTTGTTGTTTTTTTTTTGTTTGTTTTTTTTGTAGCCTGAATCTGTACACTAGAGTCTTGGGGTGAAAGTCCTGCCCACTCTCACTCCCACACACTAACATGGTGTTATTTCTCATGAACTAACTATTAAGAACTACATGAACCCAAAGGTGACAACTATGGCAGCTTCCTTTCTCAGTTCTAGATTTTATTAGCAACAAAAACAAACCCCTTGTTCCTTGCTAGACGTTAGGTGTCAAGGACCAGGGTTTGTTTGTGTAACGGAGGTGGGAATATTAGCCTGTGAACTCTCACCCCCCTTCCAGGGTCTGTTTGTAAATTCTGTGAACAAGGCTTATTTAGGATGTTGCATCTGTTGTAGGTTTAGTGAAACCAGAAACCTTCATAACACAAAGAGTCTTTTTCCTAAAGATGGTATCAGATAAAAGGCAATGGGAGGTAGGTGTCTGTGTTGAAAAGTTCAAAATAGTACAACAGCCAATCAGAGGAGTCTTCATTCACCATAATAAAATATGGTTTACAAACTAATGGTTCCAAAGAGTACCAGGATGTGTTTCTTTATTATTTCAAGTAACACTTAATTAGCACCATTATTATTAAATTATATCTAAAATAGCATAAGCTGGATTTAGTTTAATTTAATGGTCCACAGAAACAAACAGGTACAGGAAGTGAGTCCATAGACGGATGGATTTAGTTTCAGAACAACTCCCTTTTGATCAGCTTGTGTTTTTCTTTGCTCTGTTGCTGTTTAAATGCAGGTCATCAGGCCACTTTTTGGTTACTTTAGGGTTACTGTAAGTTTTAGTAAACAAGATACTACAAAATGATAAAAAGGAGAGTCGAATTTATTGTGAGAATTTGTGTTTTTTGTAGAAGCACAGTAAGAGCTGCCAGTGCTGCCCTTGTGTTAAGGAGCAGGTGTGTGACTCTCCAGAGGATTGTACGTAGAATGGTCTGTGCATTGGGGGCAACCGAGGGATGTCGTCATTATACTGCTAACTAACGAGTCCCTCTGGCTCAGACTGCAACCAGCAGTGTTTCAGACTAATAGCATTACCATGACAAAGATCTGTGGTCTGATCCAGCATGATAATCACGTCATGTCAATCATGATAATCAGAGGGATGGCTCTGTTGTTGTTGTTTGCTCTGGAGTCTCTTCAGCTAATCGTGCAAAGAGGGATAATGCCTAAAATGAAAAACATTATGAAGAACCCTCATCACCACACAGTAACCCAACAACAGTCTTCAGTCTTCTTCAGATCTACTTCAACACAAACTGCTCCAGAAAATCCTTACTGCCAACAGCTACAACCTCACATAAAAACTCTTTTTTTAGTCAGTTTTTTAACCTGCTGGTTCTTATTCAGGGTCGCAGAGGGCTGGTGTCTATCTCCAGCAGTTAATATCACTTCAAAGAGGGGGTCAATATTATTCAAAACATGTAAGCCTATGGGATAAAGCTTGCCTATGATGCATCTTTACTCAGTTCCAAATGAAACAGAGGCTTGCTTATATATAGCATAAAAAACAACATTTACTGAAATTACTTCATGTTAAAAATTAGTTCTTGGATATTTATCATCCAGTGCCAGAGGTGATGGAATTCCAAACAAACGTCTCCTTGTGTACCTTCGTCATCAATTTACTCTCAAATATTTCGTCAGAATAATTAAATATTTCCACTTCAATGAACCATATAATGAAAATAAAACTGAAACTGAAACTTTCTCCAGGAATAAAACCATCAAATGAAAAAGATAACGTCTCACAAAAGAGGAGAATTCTAACCTCCATCCTTGCAGAAAAAATAGAGTCAAATTGATGTTGAGCAAGAATGGATGAGTTTTCACATGCTATGAAACTCATTAAACTTTCAAACAGCTATAATCATTTGCTGTTGTTACAAAGTGCAAATTGTAAAAAGACATACTCATACTATTGAGTCATTCTAAACTACAGTTTCCAATGTTTGTCAGAGGTCGAGCAGCTTTGTATATTGAAATAAATATTAAGTTAGACTGGACTGAAAACAGGTCAAATGAAAGGATTTTATGGTTAATTCGAATCAAAGGGAAAAAACTAAACACTATGGCAAAATGCATTTGTAAGTCTGCAAAAAAAAAACTCCATAAAAAATAATTTAAAATAAGACCAGATAATATTTTACAAGTAAAATAACAAAATTGTACTGATGTAAATAAAAAGTCAATGTTTAAATAGTGAATCTATCCTTACTAAATGAAATATGCACAAGTGTTGCATGTTGCAGACACTCTCTTGCTTGTTATAAACATAGACATGTTTTAAATATAGACTGGGTCTCTCCGCCCTCTTCTGTTGTAGAAAAGCACCAACAAGATAGCTGCCATGTTGTATTTTTGGAGCCAGAGTCTGCGCACTATAGAGATGAGAGGCCTGAAGTCCCGCCTACTCTCTGTACACAAAAATAACAGTTTTTAAGCATGAAATGACAAATTACAGGTTTATAAGGCAAAATAATTATCTGAACCTGCAGCAGCACAATCAGAATCAATGACTCAATAAGTCAACATCTAAATAATAATCATAAAAACATTTCCAAGGTGTATTTTCATTTGTTGGATCTATTTATACAAATAGAGTAGGACTTGCAGAGAGCCAGCCTCGAGGAGCACATGGAGTTGCGTCAGCCTCAACTTATGGTTTCCATTCTCAAGCTTAGATTGAATTTAAGCTGATGGTTATAACTAAGTAAAAATTGCTCCTCCATCTGTGCCATTTGGTTCCATCCTTCTTGAACAACTATCAGTTACATTGTTTACACCTCTATTATCATATATTATAACTTTAACTGTCACCATGGTTACTTATCCAGAACTGCACTGAAAGCTTCTAGTCAAATCACTGCAAAATTAGTGCAACCAGCTGTGAAGATCGTTCTACAAACACTGGTATAAATAGTTGTGACAGAACAGCCTTTGTGTTCAGTAAATATCTTCATAGTCAGATCTGAACACTTTTACTATAAAGATCCTGCCTTTTCTCCCACCTCCTTTCTTCTTTCTCTCATCTGAATCTGATGTCCTTTCAGTGTGTTCGACCATGTGTGCAAAGGGCCTCCATTGCCAAGCACTTCTCCAGCCAGGCACAATGGAGCCTGACTCTGCAGCCCCTCGCTCCCCCTGTGGTCCAAAGGCGTCTCCCTACAGAAGTGGAGCAGGACCACCTGAGTACGGTGAAAATTATTTAAGAAAGAGCTAAAGTCTCTGTCCCTTTTTTAAAAGACACTTAAAAGTTCTGATACTTCCTACAAGCATCAGATGCATATCAGTTTCATTTTGTTCTTACTATGAGATACTTTTCATTAAAAAATTTAAAGTCTTGAATTGAGGTATATAATCACACCTCAACTTTCTCCTCTTCCATCTCAGTCACGGATCTTGGTGCTGTACCATCATCATCATCAATAGATGGTAGTGTCCCCTTCACATTATCCTCCTGTGTGTCTGTATCTAACAGTCAGGTGAAGAGGCTGCTGGAGAAACTGAACAGGAACAAGGCAGCAGGTCCAGGGGGTGTTAGTCCCAAAGTCCTGAAGGCTTGTGCAGACTAGCAAGGTGGAAATCTGCAGCACCTCTTTAACTTTAGCTTGATTCTGGAGGAGGTTTTAGTGCTAAACCTTGTTTTAGTACCTAAGAAATCACCCAGCTATTCAGATCAACTGACACTGAAGTGGAGGATTTATCAGCATATTTAAACAAAACAGTTTATTCACTTTTTACACTTATTAGAAATGTTCAAAACTGATTTAGATTGAAGCTCAACACCAGCTAATGAAGGAAAACCATGCAGAAAGTTTTTCTAACTGGTAGCAATGACAGACTTTTGCATGTAGATTTGCTTGTTAGGACCCACATAGATTCTAATATTTTTTACCAAGAGAATAAAATGATGAGGAATAAAGTCTAAAAACATACAAGACATTTTAAATAAATGAAAACTATGGTGTAGCACAACGATGAATGCTAAAACAGAAGGTAAACATGTAAACAGCACAATCAGACCATAGGCCTAACTGACCATGGGATCCAGAGGAGGAAGCCTTTTCTCCATACTGTTGAGCCACTTCTTCAGTGCTCTGATGTGACCTCTGAACTCACTCTGCCATTGGCTCATGTCTTCTGTCCTGAGACAAGGAAAACAATTCAGCATGTATAAAAGTCAGAGAAATTAAGTGAAGTAAACAGGCAAAAGTTAAATACTTTGGAAATGGATGTACGTGAACATAAAGTAGAAAAAAGTACAAACAGTATGTAAAGACAAAGAGATGCAACATTTACCCAACCTGGACTCTAATATTTTATTCTACACTTCATTATTAAGGCTGAGTGCAGACTGACAAGGTGTAGGAGTAAAACTATTGAACAGCCATAAAATGAACTACAGCAGGATCAATAGGTCAAGTTTATTTATAGAGCAATTTCTAGAAGTTTAACATACAGCGTGCTGTACAGCAAATCAACCTAACTCTAAAACCTCATCTGAAAATCTTAATTAACATTTGTTCTGTCTACCTGCTTGGCTGAAATCTCAGTTTTCTCGGTTCAACGTGTTTCAGTTATATGTCTCATATTGTGTGCTTACTGTTCAAATTATAGTTCTTTCTTTGTGCTCCTGGCAAACGCAGGAGCAACGGTCTACAAAGCTGATGCAATCAGCTGTCGTCACTGGCTGTGTGCTTTGTTTAAATTGACTGTTGGTGGCCACTAATGGTCAAACAGGCATTCATTCAGCAGAAAAACAAGTTTTTTCCCCAAAGTGTGTCTGATGAAGCACATAATTTAATTAGCATAAATGTTCAAATTTGTTTGTTTGTTTCAAAATGTAACTGTAGCTGACTCAAGACGATTGAGTTGTATTTTACAGGAGCATACCCATGTTTCTGATCCTGTGAAAAATGTGTTGCTGATCCAATCAAAGTGATTCCTTCATCCTGTAAGAAACAGTGCAAACAATGTGTGTTGTATAAGTATGTCACCTGCTGTTGTTGACTGTATGATAGTCAATGTGACACAGTACATGCAAATGTGAACATTTTCCCTATGCTCTTACCTCCCCACCACCAGCTTGGAGGGAACAAGTTGCATCAGAGTTGTCAAGGGAGGTGAGTGAAGAATTCAGGGAGGTGAATTCACTTAGGCTTCTATTGACAGGCTCTTCCATCAAACTCAGAGGCTAATGTTGGCACACAGAGCAAAATGTATGTTTGCATCTAGTATGAAGAAACTTGAATTAAGTGCATGTTGTAAGTTCTGAATTATTTTGGGTGGAGCTTCAGATCATGATCAGGATACAATCCACAGTTAAACTGAAACTTGACTGAGAGTGTCATTTCATTGTGATAAAACACAGTTTAATTGCCTTAAAATAAAACTGCAAAATGCATCATATTCATTTCTAACTTATGTCACTGTGTGTGCTCAAAATGTATATATAGTGTGTTCATAATAATCAACACTGCAGCTGGTTTCAGGGGAGATTTCAGTTTAATGCAGTGATTGCACTTATAGCAGAGGAGTGTTGGTCAGTCTGATGCTGCCCTCATGTGGTTTTCCAATAAAAGGACTTCATGTCATTGAGCAGGTACTGAACATTACTCAAGCTAAGACTCATCAACATTGAACTGATCATGTTTTTCCCTCCATACTCCTTCTAAGCATCAGATTCACACAATAAAAAATTGTTGCTGCACTGGAAATTTTTTTTCCTCTGTTAAGTTACTAGAAATCTAAGATTTTTCATGATCTTTTAAAATATAAAGTTTTTCACTCTGTTTTGCAGGTCTGACATTGAGTTTTTCAAATAGCAGAAACTTATTACCCCATCTAGTAGGTTAAAGAAGCAACTGGACTTTATTCCCACTGACTTTTGAAGATGTTTCGCTTCTCATCCTTGGAGCTTTGTCACTTCCAAATGAAAAATGCAGTTTCAGCTTTTAAGCTTGAATGATCAACCCCCACTCCGCCCTATATCTTTTAATCACTTTCACAATTGTATTTCCTCTTTTTTCACATGGTCACAGATCTTTCTGATTATCTCTACCTTCATGAAGATAGTTTCTTTCATCTGACACTATTTCCGTTTGAGACCATGATGTACAAATAGAGACGTGATAAATCCAAAACTACGACATTTCTGTTATCATTAACTGATTTTCTGACCTGTATGTTGGACATCACAAGTCTATATTAGCAGGTTATCCCCATAGACACTGTATTTTCACTGTATATGGTTCAGGGGAGGATTTATTTGTTTTCTCTTCAATTACTTGAACACCCCCCCATCATAAATAAATAAGTGGGAAAATATGCTCAATAGAATGCATAGAGCATAGATACTACGGTAGGAATGACAAGAGTGTCAGTTTAGAGCACATTTATTTACAACATAATGTTACATACAGCAAAATCTTCATTCTTATCTGAAGCAACATTTTTCCCCAAAAGCAAAACTAACCACTTTGTAGGTCTAAAATAAATGATAGTTGTAAGTTTACTTGGACATTTCCCAAATGTTTAATGTAAAGTTAGTAAAACATGCAAGGCACATTCAAAATGATAAAAACACGATTAAAATAACTCAAAGGTGTACAGAGATGCACAACTGAATTGCATAATGTGAAAAAAGAAACCCACAATGAGCAAAAGAAAAATTTAAGCATTTTTTAAACAACAAAAAGGAGTGAACATAATACATACATTCATGCAATTGAAATTTCTGACACAGGCACTTTGGTTGAAATGGATTTCCCAGATGAGATAAAACATTAATACGCGCAGCAGACCAGAATATGTGGTACTGTTTGAAAACAAATATCCGTATTTCAATAGACTGTCGAATTGGAGGTGTGAATTATCTTAATGGACTTTTCAAAGCATTATGGCAAAAATGGCCTTATGAGCATTCAAGTATTAACCACATGACTAAATCATGAGTACAGAGTGTTTGTAGAAAGCAGCATCCCAAGATGAAGTTGACTCAGTCTCAGCTTCCCCCAAGTGTGATGCACAATGGAAGATGGGACATACTCAAAGGCAGGTCTAGAAATAAATGAAATAAACTATGAAAAATGGTGAAAATAAACCAAACCATGCAGTGAGAGGAAAAATGAACATGGAAATGTTTAAAACATATCAAAATATAACACAAATGAACGTTCACTTTTTTCAAAATTATAAAATGATAAGGTATTTTACAACAGTTGCACACTATACCTGTTTTTCTGAGTAACGGTGACATGGACTCGCAAGTCCGTCAATGGCAAGGGGGGTAAACGCTCTGGCCAACTGAATATTTTCACACACATGTTGGATTTGGAGTGAGTTATGCATCTATAAAAAAGGACAGAATGGAAAAAAAACATCAGTCATAAGATTTTTAAAATTTACCACTTTACTGATGACATGACACTATGACAGAATGTGAGACAGGAAGAGAAATGCCTTTATTCTAAGCTACAAGATGTGATCAAAAATAACAAAGGAAAACTGACAACTGTGAAGATAGGAAAGAAAAAACATAAATGATAATTTCAACTTACAGGAGTCAAAAAAACAGGTGGCGGGTCTGTGAGGGGGGACAGGATTGTGTCTGACATCATCTTGGGATTAAGCAGGAGCACTTGATTGATGAAACTTAAGAATTCCATGTTTGAGTGTATAAAACAATTATTCATTTAACTTGCCCACTGATCATAAGTAACAACAAATGTGAAATTAATTTCAAAACAGTCTGCAATAATTAACTTCTGATGGTTATTTTCAATCAGAAATTCTAATAGTGTTTCATATTCTAGAGTTTTACAAGTGGAATCTGTGCAGCAGTTCACTCAGTACAGTGCACAGTTAACCAGGCAACATCAAAAATAAAACAATAACACATCTTCAGTTCACACTTTATACAAACATTTAAAAGTCTTAAGGCATCTACATGTTTTAGTTAAAAACATTAGCACTATGCTGACATTCAATATGTAATTCTTACTGCTTACAAATAGTAATAAAACATTTTCATTCAAATAACTGTCTAATTAAGAAGAAAATAGGGAATAATTGAAAAATAATGTGTTTGGTATGCACACAACACATATTAGTTCCAGAAAGCACTTGTTTACATCTTTTGAACAAGTGTAAAAAAAAAATAAAAATAGTTGTTTAAAAACAGCAGATATATCATGCTTTGCTTTGAAAATATGATCTATTCTGGAAGATGTTTCTATTTTGAAATTTTATAAAGGTTTGTTTATCATATCGTAAAAGAGTCTTTTGTCTACAGAGATGGTATAGAAAAAAAGAGCTGTTTTTGCTGTGACTGCATGAAATTATGAATAAATAAATTAGATTTTTATTGTTACTGTAACTATTTTTGTGTTAGAAATGCAACTACAAATTGCATTAGTATTGCTTGTTTTCAGTCACGTGTTATCAAGAACAAGGCCAGGTCATCAGAATCTGCGAGTGTAGGTGGATGCGGATGAGAAGGAAGAGGATGAGAAGTTCGTGCTAAAGCCTGAGCCAGCATCAATGCTGCCTCTTCTGGAGCCTGATCGGGATCCCGTTCTAGAGCCAGTTCGAGAGCCATATGCAGATCCAGGGCCACTGGCGTTGTAGGGACTGTAGAGGCCTTTGCTGGACTGGGAGGAGGCCTCCAGAAGCCTTAAGCCGGAACCTTCCTCAACCATGCTTCTGTCCATTGCATCTTTGAATGAGATTTTCAGCTTGGTTTTTGGACATGTTAGGTATTTCGAATAGGCACTCACATCTCTCAGCTTTTGAGCAGTGCGAGCATCTATTGTTCCTTTTTTGATTGATTCATCTATTGACACTCTTCCCTCAACATCAGGTTCAATAAGTCCACCAGTTAAATACTGAACCTCAAGGAATCGCTGACCGGCCTCATAATACAACCAGCCTTTCTTTAAGGCCTGGGAAGCTGACATCTTTACTTTGGTTCTGGGGTCCTCAAATCCATTGAAAGCTTTTTGTGCTAGGTTGAGGCGATCAACCATGACTTTATCCACTAAACCTTTCTCTGTAGCTTCAGCAACTGAGAATTTCTCTCCAGTTGTAGGGTCTATTATCCCTCCCGTGCAGGCTTGGGCCTCTAACAGTCTTTGGCCTGTGATGTTGTCTACCAGGTTTCTGTGGATTGCCTCAGTAATTGACACTTTCTCCAATGTGTCTACATCCAACATTCCTGCTATGGGTCCAGTCTCTTCTGATGGGTCATTCCAGTTTACTGCAGGTGGTTTAATTGAAGATATAGAACTCATGGAAGAGGAGTAAGTTGAACCAGTGGTGGAACCAAATGAGGATGAGCGTGAACGGGAACCACTCATACCTCCAGAAAGCATATCTGCAAACTCTGTGATGGACAGGTTCCCAGCACGATATGTTTCTAGAGCCTTCTGGTCAATAAGTCCACGGGAAATAGCATCATCAACATCATACTGTCTGCCAGACCTTCTGTCAATGATTAGAGATTTTACAGAGCCGTCAGAAGATGTCATTGTGATTTCCTCCCATTCGCACTCCTGCTCCGAAAGCTCCAGGTAAGTTTGGTGGTCAATGAGTCCCTTTCTGTAGGCCTCATATACAGTCATTTCTTTGCCAGTGTCTGGGTCTACAATTACAATTCTGCGCTTCCGAACTGAAGATTTAGAAGAAGTCTTCCTTTCCCGCTTTTTGTCTTTCAGTAACAAGAGGACTAGATCAGAATCAGGGTCAGTGATACACCTCTCCATCAGCTGAAGGTAGGTTAGGTTTTCTTCTGTGTTGGGATCAAAAAAGCCTTTGGTGTCATCAGATGGATCTGTCAAGATCTCATTCATTTCCTCATCAAAGAAGCCACGTTTGTAGGCCACCTCAACTGGTAAACGGTGACTTTCTTCTGGGTCAATGATTCCACCAGTGGCTATTTGGGCTTCTAAGAGACGGATACCATGATCTTTGAGGATGAGCCCCTTTTTCATTGCCTGGAACAGAGAGATTGTCTTGCCAGAATAAGGATCTCTATATCCAGTCACTGCTCGCTCAGCAGAAAGAAGTTTGTCTTTGAATTCTGGACCAACAATTCCCATTTTTACTGCTTCATTAACTGTCAGTTTAAGGTTCTTGATGGGATCAATGACATACCCAGTGGCTGCCTGGGCCTCAAGGAGTTCAAATGCAGTGCCTGGCCTAATCATGTTCTTCTTCATAGCCTGGTATATTGACAGACGTTCTTTGGTTGACTCCAAAAATACACCAGCAATACAGCATGTACCCTGAAGGTATCTTAACAGTCTATTGCTAACCTCTTCCACTGAGAGAAGGCCTTCATTTAAGTCACTGACGGTTTGCTGGTCAATAATTTGTGAGCGAACCAGCTCCTCCATTGTGATCTGTTTTCTCAGACCCCTAAATGTCAGCCTCTTGTCCCCCAAGGAAAGTAGACGCAGTCCACCTTCTAGCTTGCATCTTTTGAGGAGTTGTGCATATGACAGTTTCTCTTCAGTAACTGGATCAATAAACCCTTTAACATCATCTGTCAGTCGCTCATTAGTTTCCTTGTTGATATAACCTCTTTGCAAGGCAATGTCTGCTGGCAGATGAAACTGAAATTCTGGGTCAATGATACCACCAGTAGCAGTTTGGGCCTCCAACATTTTTAGGGCATAATCCTCTGGAACAAGATCTTTCTTCATGGCCTGGAAAAGAGAGATGACCTTCCCACTGTATGGATCTTTGTATCCAGTGACAGCTCTTTCAGCTGAAAGAAGCTTATCATGGATTTCAGGTCCAACAACACCCTTGCGAACAGCTTCATCAACGGTGAGTGTCTCATTCTTCACTGGATCAACAATAAATCCTGTGGCAGCTTGTGCCTCTAAGAGGCTAAGGCCTACTTCCTGTGTAAGAAACCCCCTCTTCATTGCTTGGTATATACTTATCTTGGAGCTTGAGTCTGTTGTAACACCAGCAACACATCCTGTGCCATAGAGATACTGTTTCACGCTGGTCATTTCCATTATGTCGCGGATGTCCCTCTTACCCTGTTTGAGAAGGTTGTAGGTCTCTAAATCAATGATACGAGCATTATAAAGCTCCTCAATAGTTATTCTTCTTCTTATAGTCTTATATGACAATGGACTGTCATTTCTGATTATCTCTCTTTGCTCCATTATCTCAATAATGATTATGATCATGCGCTCTTTAGTAATTTTTCCAGAGCGATATTCATCCAAGAGTTTCTGCCTCTCCTGCTCTGGAAGCAAATTTGAGTTCATCACATCCCATAAGTTCATTGGTTTGTCAGCAAGTCCCTCAATTGGAATGTCAATTTGGGTGTTAGTCAAATCACTCTGAGTTTGTTCTTCTGTATAGAGGTATGTCTTCTCCACAACAGTTGGAGATTGAGGTTTAGAGAGAGGGAGGATGAAAAGACCTGTGTCCTTATCTCGCTGGCACTTGTCTTTAAGTTGCTTGTAGGTTACATTCTCATCGGTTTCTGGATCTGAGAAAGTCTTGTTATCAGTGGATGGTTCTGATAGGACTGCAGCAATTTCTTTACTGAAAATATTCTTCTGGTATGCTATCTCAGTCGGAACCCGGTGACTGTTTACAGGGTCAATGATTCCTCCACTGATCATCTGTGCCTCCAACAGGGGCATTGAGTGTTCTTTAAGTATAAGATCCTTTTGCATTGCTTCGTAGAGAGAAATTGTCTTTCCTGTGAATGGATCCTTATAGCCAGTGACAGCTTTTTCTGCTGAAAGGAGTTTTTCATGCAGCTCTGGACCAACAAGGCCCACTTTTACTGCCTCGTCTACTGACAGGCACTGGTTTTTCACAGGATCTACAATGAACCCAGTTGCAGCCTGAGCTTCAAGAAGCAAAAGACCAGTGTTGTGTCTGAGAAGCTTTTTCTTCATAGCTTCATAAATGCTTATTGTATCTTTTGTTGGTTCCAGGTAAATGCCAGCAATACTCTCAGAGCCCTGGAGGTATTTACTAACATTGGGGTTTTCGCTGACTTCCTTGGGTGTTGTTTTCGCTTTTTGAAGGAGATCAAAGGTTGGTTTGTCAATAATTTTGGAATCATATAATGAGCTTGCTGGAACAAGAGCTCTCAGACCTTTAAAGCTGGATTGTTCTTGTTTCTTAGCTTCTTTCTCATTCACAATTGTGATTATGATCTTAATGATCTTTTCAATTGTAAATTTTCCTGACTGGAACTGTCTCAACATATCTAGTCTCTGCTCCTCTGTGAAATACTCAGAGTTGATAAGTTCCCAGAGTGTCATCTTTTTGCCCTTGAAGGGTCCCGAGTCAAGCTCCACAGTTGCCTGAGTCATAGCCTCTTTAGTCTGGGCTTCAGTGTATGTTGACTCTTCCTTATCATTGATTGCTTTATCACTAAGAGGAAGAAGTGAAAGACCAGTCTTCTTGTCTCTGATACATCTTTCAAAGAGCTGCGAGTATGTGACATGTTCTTTTGTGTTTGGGTCAAAGAAGCATTTCGTGTCATCACTCGGGTTGCTCAGAGACTGCTTCATTTCATCATCAAAGTAATTTCTCTCACAAGCAACCTCATGAGGAATACGAAGGCTTTTTACTGGATCAATGATACCACCAGTGGTCATTTGAGCATCAAGCAGTTGAATACCTTGCTCTTTAGGAATGAGATCTTTTTTCATTGCTTGGAAGAGAGATACAGTTTTTCCAGTGTAAGGATCCTTGTAACCTGTAACAGCTCTCTCAGCCGACAGTAGCTTTTCATGAAGCTCAGGACCAACAACACCAGCTTTGACAGCTTCATCTACAGAGTACTTTTGATTGTGAATAGGGTCAACCACAAAGCCTGTTGCTGCTTGGGCCTCAAGCATTTTCAAAGCAAGGCCAGGCCTTATCATGTCCTTCTTCATAGCTTGATAGAAGGGTATTATCTCTTTAGATGAGTCAATGTGTACACCTGCAATGCAGTTTGTACTTCTCAGTGCTTTGTGGACTGGCTCCATTTCAGAGACCTCTTTGACTGACATACTTCCCTTGTGCAATTTGGTGAAAAGATCTTTGTCAATGATTTTGGATTCTAGTAGCTCAGTGGCAGGGACGGGTGCTCTCAGACCATCAAAAGTAATTTCCTTCTTCTTCTCTTTCTCCTCCGCCACAGTGATAACAATCTTAATTATCTTTTCAATTGTGATTTTGCCTGTCTTATACTGACGAAGTAGGTCTTTCTTCTGATCCTCAGTAAAGTACTCAGAGTTGATTATCTCCCAGATGGTGACAGTTTTACCCTTGAATCTTCCAAAGGGTACAGACACAGTTGTTTTGCTGAATACATCCTTGGTCTCTTCTTCTGTGTATATACTTGAGCACTGAGCAGCCTTTTCTGTGATTGGCAGGAGTAACATATTGGTCTGAGGGTCAGTAGTGCATCTTGCCATTAGCTCAGAATATGTTAAAGGTTCCTGAGTGCTTGGGTCAAAGTATCCCTTTGTCTCATCAGATGGTTTGTCCATAATTTTATTTATTTCAGCATCATATTGTCCCTGGGTACAGGCTGTTTCATTGGGCACACGGTGGCTGTGGATAGGGTCGATAATACCACCAGTAGCAAGCTGAGCCTCAAGGACTCTGATGGCATGGTCACGTTCTATCAGCCCCTTTTTCATTGCTTCAAAAACAGAGATCTTTCCACCAGTGTATGGATCTTTGTAGCCAACAACTGCTCTCTCTGCTGAAAGCATTTTGTTGTGCAGTTCAGGGCCAATCAAACCTTCCTTGACAGCCTCATTAACAGAAAGTTTCTGATTCTTGATGGGGTCTAAGATATAACCTGTGGCTGCCTGTGCTTCAAGGAGAATCATTGCTGTGCCTGGGGTAATCATTTTTTCTTTTGATGCCTGATAAATTGAAATCTTTTGATCAGTAGGTGTTAAAACACCAGCAATGGCATTGTTTCCTTTGAGAATTCTTTTTAGATTTTTAGTTTCCCCAAGCTCTTGGACAGATGTTTTGCCATCTTTGAGCTTGTCAAATTCCTTCTTGGGTAAAAGACCAAGGTCATAAAGTCTGCTTGCAGGTACCTTATCACGAATGCCATCAAAAGCTAAGGGATCAGGTCTACTGTCCACCCCATCTACTGTGTCACTAGCATTTTGACCATTGTAAACTTTCTTTGTTTCCTCAACTTTTGTTACATGGATAACTTCTTTTTCTTCAAGCTGCTGTAGTTTTTCACGCAATTTTTGGTTCTCCTCTGCAAGAATCCTTTCCTGTTCTAATCTCTTTTTCTCAAGTTCTTGCATTTCTTTTTGCTTGGTAAGCATTTCTTGTTCTGCCTCTTTCTGTTTACTAAGGGCTGCATCCATGGTGGCCTGAAGTTTTTTCTTCTCCTCCTCCATCTGTTGTTTCTGCCGTTCTTGTTCATCCTTGAGAGCTTTAGCTTTTCTCACTTCTTCTTCAAACTGGCTCTCCAGTCTCTTTTTCTCATCTTCAATTAGCTTCTCCTTCTTTAACAGCATCTCCTTTTCTGTCAGGAATGTCTGCTGTAGGACTGTCTTCTCATGTTCAATTTGTTTCTGCTGAGCATCAGCCATCTAGTAGAAAGAAGAAGGTCAAAGTTACAAGAGGGTTATGGCTTTTACACATACTTTCTAAAAGTCGTTTTGTTTTGGTTACTGAATTTGTAATGAAAATTGTACAATGCACTCTGCTTATGCCTTAAGTACCAAAGCTGTGATTGAAAAAATAAAAAAAGCATCTGTGCGTCTCAGTAAATTTTAGTGATTGTGAAGTCTGAACTTTTTTGTATTTACAAACTCCCTAATCAACAAATTTTATGTTGGTATAACTGTTTAGTGAATAAACATTTATTTAAAGCCAACAATGCACCTATGACACAGTGCTGAGGCACTATCGGATATATATATATATATATATATATATATATATATATATATATATATATTTTTTTTTTTTTTTTTTTTTCTTTTAACCAAAATAAAGTTCTACAGCTAAGTCTGTAAATCTCCTAAAAATATTGACATTCAAATTGTGAAAGAATGTGAAGAAAACATCTATAAAAGTTTGAACTGCAGGGTGGAGAAATGCGTAACTGTGCAAAGCAATTTGCACCTAATAGAAACAGAAACATTAAAATACCAGATTTAAAAGTTATGGTAACTACATCTAAATAATGTGGATATTTCAAAACATTTAGAAATTTGTACACAAAAAAGTATCAAAATTCTATATTATTGTTCCCTTACCCAGTAGTTGATTCAAAAAACACTACTTCAAGAACAAAGTGTGATATTGTCTGTCTTCAAAAGAACCCAGAGTAACTTCCAATCAACCTTTTACTTATCCACTTAAAAAATGTTATATTTATTAGCTCTCCTAAAGCCAAATGCTCATTTAAAATAATTATTTTCAATAGAAAATCTGCAAAAGAACCTTATCTTAATGAAAACTAGGACAAAAAAGTAGAATGAAACTCTAAGCACACAACTCATTCCATCAAAGAATGTTAAATTAAATAAAAAAAGCCCAAGTCAAAGGTTGTGATCTTAGTCCAGTGGAAAGTTTAAGCTTTCCTCTAAAGCCTATGTGCAGTATTAATTTAAACATTCATTTTTTTATACCTGTTGTTATACCAGCCCCCCGTTCAGGATCACAGGGAATTGGTGTTTTTTTCCATTGGTCTTTGGGCTGAAGATGGGGTTAAACCCTGGGCAGGTCTCAGTTCATTAAAGCCACTCGAAGACTATATTGCTGTTACTTTTCACCCTTTTTTTTTTCCTCTCGAGAGTCACCTTTTTTAAAATATTTTCAGATTCTTCTACTTGTTATGTTCAATCACACTGTTTATAAATATTCAAAATTATGAACTGCACAAGCAAAAATATTGACTTACTTTACTGAAATTGCAAAAATTATATTAAATACTTTGACATATGTAACAAAACTAGTTTCCATTCTAACCAATAGATAACCTCATAGAGGTCAATGGTAAGGGTAACATGCCCGTTTTCCACCAACTGATACACATTAGTACATGTCATGGTCTTGTGAGATGGTGGTAAGGGTAAATCCTTTACAATGTAAATCTTATGGGTGTGCGTTTAACTTGGTATATAAGCATATGGCGGAGTTTGGTGCATCTTTATTATAAGATGCCAAGATTTATGACACACAAATGCTTATGAATGGTTAAAATGCATTTTCTATGCCATTTATGGGTACTTTATGATTTAGAATTTCAATCCTTCAAGTGAAGCTGCAATAGTACCAGTTCGCAAAATTTAGTGTGGTTTAAATTTTATAGAAAATTTTTTTATGAAATCTTTGGATGTTTATCTATTTTATTTACACATGATTAACATGAATATTTTCAATACGCCTGCTTAATTGTGAATGTATAGCTTTTAAACTTAACACTGAGTTAGGATAATAAACTACATGTGACATGTTTTAAAATGGGAAGGCATTCCAGAACATGATGAGGCATTCAGGACATGATCTGCATGAGCACAGTGCACTGTAAGAAAATCAAAATCATATTCAAAATTAAATATACAGATTTATGATTAGTATATTCAGAGATAGGAATTGAAGAAAAATTGAGAGGGAGATGGGTTAGTCTTTAGACAGTTAACAATGACATAAGCTGCTCCGCTATGCCATTTTTGACACAATACCTCTTTTGACTTATTTTGAAGTTCTTCAGCCTCCTTTTTCAGTCTAGCCTTCTCGTTCTCTAGGTCTGCAATAGCTTTGCGTAAATCATCCGCCTCTTTGTTGGTGTTTAGTCTCTCAAATTCCAGTCTTTCAACAGCAGTCATTTTCTCTTTGGTTGCAATTACAGTCTCATGAAGACGAGCTGCAACTGTATCAGCCTGCTTTTTAAATTTTCTAGCCTCTTCCTCAGCTTTAGCCTGGGATTCACTGAGCTGAGAAACCTGAAGTCTGAGTTTTTCCGCTTCGGCCACAATTTCCAGTTGTCTTTTCCTTTCTGCTTCAAGTGATCGCTGGTATTCCTCGGTTTCCTCATCTAGACGCTGCTGCATTAATTGTTTATCCTCCAGAAGCTTCTGTGCTTGCTCTTGGGCTAAGTCTTTCTGCTTTTGGAGAATTTCTGCCTCAGCTCTGAACCTGGATGCTTCTTGTATGGCCTGCATTTTCTCTTTGAGCATTTTTTCTGCGAGCACTCGTTGCTGACTGAGGTCATCTTCTGCAATCTGTCTCAAGCGGGCAGCCTCTTGAGCTTCAATGCTAAGCCTGGCAGCATCTTCTGCAAGCTTTTTCATATTCTCGGCCTCCTCGGCAAGGAATTTTTGTGTGTTATCTTTGTCTTTTTTGATGAGACGCTGATTTTCCTCCTCGATTCTGAGTTTCAGTTTAAGAAGTTCCTCCATCTGAACCTTGACTTTGAAAAGCTCCTCCTCCACCTGAGTCTTCTGATTGACTGCATCATCAACTTCATCCTTCAGGCGCTGCAGCTCCTCATCCAGGAGAGATTTCTGCTTATCTGTTTCATCAAGTTGAAGCTTAACCTTTGTGAGCTCCTGCTCCACTTGGAACTTTTGTTTTAAGGTTTGCTCAGCCAGTTTTTTGTGCTTTGCCATTTCAGCATCAGCTTGTTGTTTCTGGCTGAGTGCTGCAGCTTCTGCTTGTGCTCGCTTCGCGGCTTCAAATTCGGCCTCTTTCCTCAGACATTCGGCATCTTCTTGAGCTTTAGCTTGGTTTGCAGCTTCTTGCTCAGCCGCAGCTTTTTGTCGTTCTGCTTCTTCTGCTTGTTGTCTAAGGAGAGCTGCCTCCCTTTCTGCTTTTTCTTTAGCAGCTTCAGCCTCTTTGGCAAACTTCTTGGCTTTCTCATATTCTTCCTTAAGCTTTGTCTGCATGATGCTGTCCTCTTTCTGTTGAGCAAGTACACTTTGCACTTGGTGCTCTGCTGCATTGCATTTCAGAGCTGCTTGTTGAGCTGCAGCTATCTGTTTTTCTGCTTCTTTGTCAGCATCATCTTTCTGCTTTCTGGCTTCTTCTGCTCTCTTTTTCAGGCGTTCCAGCTCATCTTGGGCTGCCTTGCGTTGTCTGGCTGCCTCTTCCTCTGCAGCGGCAATCTTCTTGACCTTTTCTTCGGCTTCCCTCCTCCTTTTCTCCTCCTCAAGGGCAAGTTTCCTCAGTTTCTCTGCCTCTTCTTCTGCTCGGAGCTTGCTTTGTTGAGTTTCTTCAGCAATATTCTTCAGCTTATTCAGCTCCAGCTCTAGATCCAGTTTTCCAGACGATGCCTTTTCGAAGTTCAGCTTCAGAATTCTGATTTCTTCCTCCACTACCCGCTTCTGTTTGAGGGTGTCATCCACTAATGCTCTTTGTCTGTCCATTTCAGCCTCAGATGACTTTTTGAGTAGAACTATCTTTTCTTCAATCTCTTGCTTATGTTGGTTTGCCTGATCCTCAAGAGCTTTTCTTTGGTAAGCCTCGTCCTCAGCTTGCCGTCTGAGTCTCTCATTTTCTGCCTCCTTTTCTTTCAGGGCAATTTCCGCCTCTGTTTTTAAGCGAGTGGCCTCACTGATTGCAGTGAGCTTCTCTTTGAGAATCCTCTCAGCCTCGGCTCTCTGACGGGCTGCCTCTTCCTCTGCAAACTGTCGTTGATGCTTGGCTTCTTCTGCAATGGCTCTAAGCCTGCTTGCCTCTTCGGCCAGATCTCTCATCTTGGCAGCTTCTGTCTCAAGAAGTTGTTTGCTCTTTTCTGTGTTAGACATTGACTCCTTCTCAGCCTTAAACTTCAGCTGGATGAGTATGTCCATTTCACTTCTAACTTTGGCCAATTCGTCTTCAAGCTGTTTCCTTTGTTGCTGAGCTGCAACGACTTCATTCTTCAGACGATAGAGTTCATCCTCAAGTAGGGACCGCTGTTGCTCTGCATTGTCAAATTCTGCCCTGAGTCGGATAAGTTCCTGCTCCGCACTGAGCTTCTGCTGAGCTGTGCTCTCAGCTAGTTTTCTCTGCCTCTCAAGTTCTTTCTCAGCCATATCTTTCTGCTTCAGGGCTGAATCCTCAGCTTTGGCTCTCTTCTTTGCCTCACGCTCGGCCTCCTCCTTTTGTTTCTCAGCTTCTTCTTGAGCGAGGCTCTTTTGGTGGGCTTCGTCTTCTGCCTGGAGTCTCAGACGAAGGGCTTCATTGGCTTTCTGTCTCCATTTTTCAAGTTCTCTTTCTGCTTCCTCTCTGGCGTTTTCTGCATCCTCTTGTTGTTTCTTGAGACGAGCTGCTTCTTGTTGTAGCTGAAGGACTGCCCCATGCTCTTGTTTGAGTGATTCCTCCAATTTTGAGGTCTTTTCCACAAAGGAGATGTGTTTGCTCTGAAGTTCAGCAGCAGCACTTTTCTGTGCTGCTTCATGAGCCACTTTAATTTGCTTTTCCTTCTCCATCTCTGCTTGCTTGACCTGCTTCTCAGCCTCTGCTGCTTGTCTCTTAAGGTTTTCCAGGTCTTCAAGAGCTTTTTGTTTTTGCTTTGCAGCTTCTTTCTCTGCCTCAGATTTGCATTTGAGCTCCTCTTCTGCCAAGCGCTTTTTCTGTGCCTCCTCATTAACTTGTTCACGAAGCTTCTCTGCTTCTTCTTGGGCAGCCTTCCTGAGTTTCTCTGCTTCAGCAGCTTTATCTCGAAGTTGCTTAAGCTCCAATTCTGCAGTACCCTTTTGTTTTTCAGTTCTCTCAAGTTGGATCCTGATGAGGCGTATTTCCTCCTCAATCTTGGTCCGGCTTTGAAGAGCTTCATCCACTTGTTGACTTTTGTCCTTGATCTGCTGCTCAGAGAGGTTTTTGAGCTCGTGCAGCTCCAGTTGGATGTTCTGCTTCTGATTTTCTGCATCTACAGCAGCAACTTCTCTCCTGCTTACTTCTTCCTGCATTCTGAGCTTCAGCTCTTGAGCTTCTTTCTCAGCTTTAGCAATGGCCTTTGCGTGAGCTTCAGCTAACTGCTTCTGCTTGTCTAACTCAGCCTGCATTTCCGCCATCTTTTTCTGCTCTTCGGCTTTAAGTTTTTGTGCAGCTTTCTGCATTAGTGGAAGCAAATGGTAAAGAAAGGATTATAATCAAGCATGACAGGCTAAAGATAATACTTTACATCAACCAGCTCAAAACAGTGTGAGTTCAAACTGTTAATACTTTGCTAACCACAGCCAAAACACACTTGTTTAAGAGCAAATTAATGTACTGTATTACCTCGGATATGTTAATGTTAAAATTAGCTCAAAGAAAAGTTCAATCACTAGATGCAAATTAGATGAACATTCATTAAAGTGATGTTAAAATCACGATGCAATTAAACAATCATGACAAGCTCATTCAAGAAAAAACAGATTTGGATGTATAAATTAATGTATGGAAACAAAATATCTCTTCACAACACAGCAAGAAAATCATGGCATGCAACTGTAGCTGTAAGACTAACTTTATGAATGTGGAGTAATGATGTAACAGTGAACTGATCTACAATTTTAGCTTAATGTCTGAGGAAGTGTAAAATAATCTGGTGTACACTAAAATACATGTAGAGTCCAAACTTTTTAAATGTGTAATCACTACTGAAACAGGATTATAGTTGATGTTTTCAGTAGCCGGGCGGAATTGTGTTTCATCTAGACAGGTTTTTACCCCTTTAGCTCAGTGGAAAAAGTGTGAACACACTTTTTTGTGAAATTAATCTCAGTGTTTGAGTTTTTAAAAGCATGCTCTCAGTTGAGTTTTATTTCTTTCATTGGGGGTTCTTTAAATCACCATCTGTGACTAAAATAATTCAAAAGCCCATGTTAAAGAGGACAGATTCAGGTGAAGTCAACATTAGTGAGGAAACCAGCTTATGACTATGTTTAGTTAAGGAAATACACCAAAAATATTAGGTTGTACATACATTGTGTTGAACATTTAAAGTGAATGCTGTTAGTCAGGACAATGGAGACCAGGAGGAAGTCCCTAAAGTCAGCTATATTTTTACTGAAGATCTCAGGGAAAACTAAACATAAATGTGTGATGGGAAGTCAACATGCAGTTTGAAAAATAAACCCACATATGACAGGACAAAAAAAGGGAACAAAGAATTAAATAAGTACCTGGGAGACTGAATAATTTACCTCGTATATGCTTAAACATGGCAAAGCACTGGCAAGCAGTTAAAAGGAGCAAGGACACAAACAAAACATTGGGTTAGAAAAGAATGTGAGTCTTTAAATGTGTATTGTTCAGAAAGGAAGAGAACTGAGGACAGTGTTAATCAGACTAACCCAGTATCCTCAGGGGTAAAGAAAAGAATGAGAAAACTGAAGGAAGTGAAAGAAAGAACCCCCCGTTCTAACTCTACAATGGCCCAACAAACAGAATGAATGGAAATGAAGCAGCATGTATTAATGTACTGTATATTGTGCTGTATTTACTAGTAGTTGTGGCCTTTTGATTGTTCTACAATTGTGTAAAAAATGTGGGTCATTCCTCATTTCTTTATATTTGTTTCCAAGCCGTCAGACTTTCTTCTATTTGCAGACTGGATTTGATCAACTGCTCTCCAGGATTTCTAAAGATTTTAACAGTTTTTTTTTCAGAGAAATGTCTTATTATGTGTTTAAATATGCGTTAAGCTACTTGATTCTGAACTATGATCCAATTTTCAGAAATTAAGAGGCACATCAACTCAAGAGAAAAGCCAAAAAAGACTTTTTAGAAGACTTGTAGAAAAACTGATCAAACCCACTTTTACTCAAAAATCTACTTCTATGGAAGTAAAATAAAAGAAGTGAGGAATAACACCAGCTTTTTGTACTGGACTTTGATGCCTTATTGACTTGAATGTAAGCATACTGCAAACATGTGCACTATATTGTTTGCAATTATTTGGCATTGGTTCCAATTATTTTGAATAAGGGCATAATATCATATGCCCAATAAATATTTGCTTCTTTGGCTAATAGGTAAGCTACAGCATGCCAATGTTTCATGCATATCCAGAGCAAAGGAACTATTTGTCACCCGTACATTAAATGTAATGTGCACAAAAGTGTGACAGTGAAATAGTGTGTGTTTGCGTGCATGCATGCATTTTGGTGATCAGTGAGGAATAAGTGTTGTTTGTGTATTTGTTGATTTTGTTTGTTGGTTAGGTTAAAACTGGGTTAGAGTTTAGTTTGTTTGGGACCCTCAGCCAGTTGTCACGTACCTCCTCATCCTCCAAACAGCGCTGCTTGTCAGTGATGAACTTGATGTACTGATTAGTTAGAGTCATCAGCTCACTGTATTTGGTCCTTAATGTTACATACTGTTGTTGAAAAAACAAACATTTGAAAATTAGGGAACTTGTGGTTTAATGTTTACATGCTTGTAATACAACTTTAAAGACCCACTCTGATAATCTTTTGAGCGATTTTAAAATGTTCTCAGTGGTCTTTAAATTATGATTATGTTTTTACCCAAAATCACAAAACCTGTACCATTTTCTAGAAATTAGTTTCTGCATAGCAGCAGTAGGTCATTAGCAATTCACCACGGTGCTGTGGGCAAAACCGTTGGCACGGAGGATCCCCCAACCCCTCCCCATTGCTGAGAGCTTTCTGTTTATGCTAGCACTACTGCTAGCTTGGAGCAGGAGCTTGTGGCCCACCCAGTGGATCTTTTACATGATAAACCCGTTCTTTTTTAGATGCATTTTTACTGACTCACAGTGGTTTGAATGCAGAAATACTCAGAAATGCAATTTTGAGCCTAATTTTCTTAATACGCGCCCTCTAGCATCAGAAAAATGCCACAAGAACATGTTAACAACACGGAAAACACAATTTCCATTGGAGTGGGTCTTTAAATCTTTTCAAGTTTCTATTGATATACTGAAACAAAAATTGCCTCCAGTGTTTTTTTTAAAAGGACAATCAACACGAGGACTTCAGATCATCTGATTGATCCGTAAGTTATAGTTTAGCTGTAGCTCAAGTACCTACATTAAAGTATGCATTATAAAATCCTTAAAAAGAACAAACCTCCTGAATGATGTTATCAGAGCCAGAATCCAGTTTCGTTTTCTTCAGAGGAGAAGCAATCGGCTCCACCTGAGCTCTGTAGGCAACCAACTGGAGTTCATAGTCCTGTTTAAATAGAAAAAGTTCCTCTGCTATAGACCAACCTCTTTCTGTACATTGTTTGCAGTGTGAATACATGCTGTTGATCCTTAAAACTCACCTTAATAGTATCGATGTATGCTTTTGCATACTTTTGACACTCATCAACCTTGTCTTTGTTCTGCTCAATCTCCTCTAACAATTTCTGTTTTGGAAAAGAAATGTTTAAAGTTCAAGCTCAGCTATTTAGTTTTATACAACAACAGAACAAAGTTGTTATTGTGCACGTTCGTGCAGCATACCTTTTCCTGGGCAAGCTGATTCTTCAAAGTTTTGCTGTCGGTGATGGACACAGCCTGGATCTTCTCCTGCCTTTGTTTGGCATCGCCTATCCATTGAATTAGCCAATCATAGCTCTCACGGTAATAACTGAGCTGTCGACCAAGCTGCTCTAGCTCTCTCTGGCGAAGGTCAATCTGGGTGAACACAGCTTTCCAGCGGTCCTGGAGACTGGACGTCATCTGGCGGTAGTGGTCCAGCTCGGCATCGCGCTCGCTGTGCACGCGGGACATCTTGTCGCTCACGACAGAAGCTTTCTTCAGCTCCTCCTCCAGGGAATCAAACACTGGCTGTTCACCCTCAGCGTCTGCTCGCATTTTCTGGATTTGTCAAACAAACCAGTCAGTTTTGAGCAGTTTTCATATATCTGAACAACTTGATCATCATACAGACTGAGGATGTGCTAAACAGCTTAGCGATCGGTATATTTTTGAACAGCTTATAAACATCATATATTTTTACCTTAAGTTTAGTTCTTTGAGCCTCTACTTCTTTAAGATCTTTGGGTACAGTGTAGACCTCACGCAGACAGTCTTCATACTGCTTTAGGATGCCCTCAGCCCCCTGTGTGTTACGAATGACCATGTCCACAGTTTTCAGCCTGGGAGAAGAAATGCAAATGGATTTAAATAAAAACAAATAAGCGTAGGAAAGAAATGTTTTCACTTTTGAGGGTTAGTTGTTGGAAACCTACTTCTCTAGATAAACAGAGGAGAGCATGTATACATGGTCCATCTTCTTTACAGTAATGTCAAGCTCTGATCGCAGCACAGGAGCTGAGGCGGTCTGCTGAGGAGACGCCAACACTTGATTTGTCTTTTCAGAAACCTTGTTAAGGTCCTTCTTAAGGCCTTCAAGTTCTCCTTGGACTTTCTGTGAAACAAAGAAACATCAAAGTTACCAATGTAAAACAGGATGTAAGGGGCCCCCAGAACACATAACAGATCTCACAGTAGGAAAAAAAAAAGATAAGACTTATAACCAGCACTGAGATTCAGTGCTACAAATTAGCCAGATGTGCTGCTTAATTTTTCAATGGTCCCATATCAGCAGATGGGTAGATCTGACTGCAGCCAGCAGATTTGTAATCTCTGCTATAAATGAACAGTGATACTTCTCATCTACCTTTAACTGACTTGTCTATATTCAGGTTTACCTGCTGCTCTGTTCTTTTCTGTGCACATTCCTTCAAAGGCTCTTTGTCCACGGGTTTGCGGATGCGAGCCACAGTCTCAGTCTCACAGTCCTCAATACGCAGGCGCAAGTCTTTGATCTCAGAAATGTAGTTCTTACACAGAGTCTCATCCTGTTGACCTGCACGAAATAATTTGGACTGAATTAGAACAGAACAATAAAATAAAATAAATTTGTCCTAAAAAATGGTTTGAATGAGAATTTATCGTATAATTTCAAAAACAAAGAAAAGTCACTTTAAAAACAAAAAGACATAAAGCCTCCTGACTTGACGTGTTCATGATGTGTTCAAAAAGTGTTAATCCTGCCTCACTGTGTTCTGCATCTCTTTGCAAACATTTTACACAAACATTCCTTTTAGCATGTGCTTCTACATGCACTTCCTGGCGTGTTGTTCCTCAAACACTCACAGATTCATAGACGCTACATCTATCTCACACATGACCAAAAGCATCACCTTATCTTACTGCACATGGGTGGTATTTGATGCTGGCAGATAAAACTTGAGAGCCAAAGCAACATGCAGTTACACATGAAAAGAGTCTATTAATGCTTGTGTTTGAATATTTGAGTCAAATGTAGAAAGCGTGTACACAAATCAGCTCGGTGCTTCTGGCTGGCTTTGCGCCACTCACCTTGCACACTACTGATCTTTTGTCCTGAAAGGTGAATTGACATTTTACACTGTAAGAACACTATGCAATTATTGCACAGCCCCTTGTTTTATCAGTAAGTGATAATAATAATAAAACCCAATGTTGCTCTTTTAGAGTAAATCTCACCTTTCTCCATGGAGCGAAGCAGACTGTCAAAATGCTGAGTGCACTTGGTGTAATCATCCTCAACCTGCATGCGGTCATCAGGGCCAAAGACCTGTGAGTCCTGGCTGTCACGCAGGAAGTCCTGGTAGTGGAGTTCCAGGTTTCTCATGATCAGCCGGTACTCGTCTGGTTTCATGGTCTTTAACTGTGAAGGCAAGGAAGGAGCAGCGGTGAGGATAAAAATCAGGGTTAATTCATTTGAATCTATTTTCCCCTGAAATTTTCATGATAGTTTACATCTCAAACATGATGCACTGTTAAATTATGAATAATTCCCTTTTTCCTGTTCATTTTTTGAAAAAGCAGGTTCCACAAACAAATATTTATTTTGCAATAATTCAAGTTTCATTAAAAAAACACAATAAAAAGAATCTCATCCCTGAACAGTTTGTTCTTCAGACGCGTCACAAGCTGTTAGTACAGTTTTAGATTCTAATAAAGACAAATATGTTTTACCTATTGATTTTTTTAAATATAATTACATTAATACCAACCATGGTGATGTTCCAGGAGCGAATTTGAGTGAAATCTCTCATCAGGTACTGCCATGACAGCAGACTCTTCATGTTTATGTGGAACTTCTGCCACATGGAAACCATCTGCTGATGACCTGCATCCAGACTAAAGAGGAGCAGGAACAAAAATAATAACATATTTAAGCAATTAAGTAGAAAATGCTGAACAAATTTAAACATACAGTACAGTTCATTTTACAAGATGTCCACATATCATCTACTATAAACAGTGTGACTCTGTATTCTTACCCTGAGACGCTGTCTGAAGCCTCCTTGTTGACCGGAGGTACAGTGAAGCAGACGGAAGGAACCACTGCTTCGTGTCCAGAGCGGTTCAACACCTTCCACTTGAAGGGCTGAGAGTTGTTCAGGAGCGCACACTCATCTCCTTTATGAACAGTAATCTGAAACACATTACAGAAGGTGTGTCCGCGAGCTGCTGGGATGGTAATAACACTGGTATATTATTGGCAATGACAATCTAAATCTTCTAACCTCCTGCTGCTTGAAGTCGCAGACAGCCTGAATGGGCAGTTTGCCTTTGATGGAGGTGGTGGGATTACGAGGTTTCAGCTGAATGATGGACCTGGATCTCTTGTTCAGTCCAGTCACCAGCGTCTTAAATTCATTCAGCTGTTCCTTTTCATCCTGTTTCAAACAAATGTGGAACGTAATCACCATCTCAATATGCTGCTTATATATGTGTTTATGAGTGAGTAATGCACATCTACCCACCACAGCATCCTGCAGCAGATCCTCCAGGCGCGTGGCTGTTGTTGAGCGATCACAGCTGTATTTCTTTTTCATGGTCTCCTGCATTTTCTTCATCTTTTCTTGAGCCTCTTTCACATCAGCAAAGAACTGGAAGGAGTGATGAGTGGGAGTCAGAGCAGTACAGTTAGCTATATATGTTTAGGATGAGTGACATTTGACTGATGCTGAAGTGACATGACAACTGATTGTGTTTCCCACCTGATAGTAAGCTGTGTTTTCTTTAAGATGAGCCTCTATGCAGCAGCACAGCTGAAGGATCCAGCTCCACTGAGTCTGCAGGGCGGCTGTGAAGGCCTAAAGAAGAACAACATGACATTACAATTCATTATTTTAAGCCTTTTGTTTAGTTTTCTGGTAAAAAAAAATGTTGCTACAGTTACCTCAACTGTCTTCTTGCCAGGATGTCCATCATTGACCAGCTTGTCTCCCATAGCCTGGATATCAGAAACCTTCTTTTCCCTCAGCTCCAGCTCTCTCATGAGACCCTGAAAAGTCAAAAGAACTCAGATATAGATCATAGATATTTATTTTCTGTCTATAAATTTAAATAGTTACCTTTAAAGATAAATGAATAATGTGTTACTGTAGAGGATTTTTCATTATAAACTCACAGAGTAATTTTCTTTCTTAGCTGTCATGTTGGTGTTTCTGTCACTCCAGTCATAGTTGACCTCCTCCTCCTCTTTGTCATTTAACCACATCAGTTCCTTGGTCGCAGCCGTGACAAAGGCGTGTAGCGAATCCAAGTTCCTCAGGCGGAACTTTGAAGAGTTCTAAAGCAAAATATTATCAGAAAAATATAACTGGGGAGAAATTTGAATGTCATTAATAAAAAAAAAAAATGTTGGAAATGTGAATTTATTTACCAGAAGTTTTTCATACTGGAGATCAAGTTTTCCCAGGTATTCTCTGTGTTTGCCCTGGCTGACTGGAGATAACTGGCTCTGTAGCAGATAAAACATGACAAGGTTTTTACTGACTGACACAGATACACAACATTTATTCTAAGTTAGATCTGATACGTTCACTGCTGTACCTCATCAGACTTGGCCCTTTCAATCTTGGATTTAAAGTCCTCCACAGTTTGATGAAGACCTCTGTGGCTTCCTAGCTGGGACTCCACCGAGGGCAGATCTGATCCCCACTCTGCTTTATCAATGCGCCGCTGGTTCTCCTCTACCCAGGCCAGAAGGTCTTCAACATAGCGCAGAGTCACATCATCCATCTCTGGTCGCACCTTTATAGAGGTCTGCTGAGATGTTGGAACTAAGGGGACATTGGGAGGCGTTGCACCCATCTTCACTTGGAGATTGTAATCACTGCGCAGGTTCACGAGACGCTCGTGGAGGCGGAAAACTCTGTGGAGATAAAAACCCATTCTGGCTTTAGCAAAAATGGCTTTTCTTTTTCAGAAAGTTTTCAAATTCCAGCTTTATCTTCATTGAACTGATGCCATTGTTTCGTTTGCTCAAACTGATCACATTGGTCCTCTGGATTGCAGCTTCCACTGCACCTACCTTTGGTGCATCTGTTCGGCTTGAGGGTGGCGCCCATCCTTGAGGATCTGCACATCATTGAAGAGCAGGCGGACGAAATTGTCTGTTTTATCCAGTTCCCTCTCCACCTCTGCTGAGTGCTGTGCTGGTTTCCCAACTCTCAGCAGAGCAATGTCCTTAACAACAGACATACAACGGAAAAATTGTTTATCGCTTTTTTCATCAGACATTTTAATTAGATATGGATTTGAGGAGATGTTACAAGAAAATACATTTAAGCGTTAATTGTGTTTATAAACTGTTTGACTAGTTGGAACATTTGTAGCATTGGAGAAAGGAGAACCCAGAGTCATGGTGAAACATGTTTTATGATGGTTCTCTGGAGCTTTAGACCGCATGGTGCTAGACTTCACAAAGTGGTGGAGGAATTACCTTCTGCAGCAGTTTCTCCAGGAGAGTGAGCTGATCATCACACAACCCTGACTCCATCTGAACTTTAGTGAAAACCCTCTGGAGCCTCTCGAGTCTGGATGAGAGAGGATCAAGAGAATATAATTAAAACCAATCAAACACTTACGATAATCCTTCATTTCTCCCCAGCTCATGAGATTTTTAGGAATAGAAATGTATCCCTGTTTTCCCTCACAGCAGCTCAGTCTGTTCATTCAGCCAATCTCGACTTCAGACCCATTAAAAAGGCTGTCAGAACGCAAGATCAGTAGACTGGAAACCCTGTTTTCACATTTTATTACTCTAAATGAAACTGATCTTCACGTATGGGATCTAATTTTTCATCAGATACATTGTATGTATTTGTGTATCAGTTAGGAAGATATTTCTCTCTTTTTTTTAACAAATCAGCAAACTGAGAAAAATAGTTTTTTACCTAAATATAATGAGTAGAAAAGTATTTTGGTGGTAAAAACACTTACTGAAACTTTAGCCAAAAGCATTACTATAAAAGCGACCTGGCTAACTGAAAACCATTAAAGCTAAAAGCCAGATTAGTTGTAGTACTTCTCTCTAGTAGTTGTTCAAATAAAGATATCATCAAGTACTTTTTGACCATCTTTTGTCTCTTGTCCACTGTGTCCTTACATTTGCAGGAAACTCAATTTCGTTTGGATATTTAATATCTGACTTTCCCAAATAAAAAGAAGTTTACTTATATTTTTATTATTTTTCGATTTTATGTTTTTGTTTTATGTGCAATTGATTGTTTAATTTTAACAACCGCTTATAGTTTATTTCTTTGTATTAGCAGGGGGGTGTCTAGAAAATCTTTGTTGGGGGGGTAGGGGCACACTTTTACTTTCATTAATCATTTTCTTTAATTAATGTAAAAGTATTGATTGAATTTGATTGTCTCAGCTTGGGGGTGGCCCGTGCCCCCCAGGGCCACCCCTCTGGACACGCCCCTGTGTATTAGAGAATTGGGAAACAAACGTTGGTTGTTGTGATAACTGATGTATTTCTGTACTACTCTGTCTTGTTAATACAACATCTCTGACCAGGTACAGACTGTATAGAAAAGATTCTGAGCACAGATGAGATATTCTTGTTCCACCTCATCGTCTTGCTAACCTCTCAAACTCAATCCTGAGCAGACGTTCTCTTTCGAGGATGGCCACGTGAAGTCGGCCCCACTCTTTCTCCACATCGATGGGATGGTAGCCTGAAGGGACCTTAACCTGACCAGAATGCACTGCACTCTGTGGACAGATTGGTGAATTTAATTATTAGACTTGAATAAATCATGGTGTAGAAAAAAAGGATAAAATTCAAAGAAAATAAGTTGGAGTTAGATGCCTTGCCTCAAAAGTCTGGTAGATTTGTTTGGAGTGGTTTTTGTCAGACTCCTTCACTGGCAGCTCGGTTTCTTTAAACTTCAAGAAGTGGCGCCAAAGAATCTGAATATAAAAGTGCACAAAAAGAACATTTCACTTCACAATTTAAAGCAGAACTAAGTAAGTTTTTTCACCTCTATAAATGTTTTCTAGAGTCCCTGTGGGGGTAAACAAGGACTTGGCGGGGTGATTCGTGGGTCCCTCCCCTCCCTCCGGGGTCTGTGTCCTGAAAGCAGTACTTGCAACTTTCAGTGAATCGGACCCGACTAATCTCGCGAGAACAAACCTGCTTTACGGCACTCACACTCACGTACATAAATACAAGCATGAAGCCCTTGCCGTTGTTAGCAACGCCACCCTTAGGAGCGCAAAGATGACAATAATACTCACCTGTCGAGACATTTTCTTGGTTTTGTTTTTCTTTCTTCTTGCAAAAGCGTTCTCTGCGCGTTGTTGTTGGGGGGG
>SSNP01000013.1:2478116-2530044 GCA_006937955.1 Pachypanchax playfairii | reverse complement strand
GCGGCGGCGGCGGGGGAACGTTACGACAGTGAGCTTTCACAGGGGACCAGTAGGGGGAGAGCGAGAGCAAAACTTACTTAGTTCTGCTTTAAGTTTTTTCTTTCCCTCATTCTGTTTGCTGTTTTGTTCCTTTTTCCCTAAATGACCTTTTCTTCTTGTGAAAATTGGCACAACAACTGTTAAACGTTTCAGCTTATTTCAATACGTTTAACTTAAAATGTGGAAAATTGAGACAGCTGACTTTTGCACAGGTCATCCAATAATCAGAGGGTTGCTGGTTTGAACACAGCTCAGTCATAGCCACTCTGCCATTATGCCATTAGGCTTCACCAGTCTGATCTTTGTATGAACATTAGTGGTGGTCCGAGGGGTCTTTGCTGCTGTCAGGCTGCTCCAGGGTAGTTGTGGCTACCATGTTGTTTTTTTTACTGTTCGAGTCTGACTGGGTGTGTAAATAAATAATGAATTGACTGTAAAGCACTTTGAGTACCTGGAAAGGCCCCATATAAATCAAATTAGTTTCCATTATCCATGTGGTAATTCATTACTATTCTTTTTATTATGTACTAGAGCTGGGCAGTTTGGCAAAACTTTCACATCGTGATTTTTTTTCTAAATTCTATCAGTTTTAAGGTATTTGATGGTATTTTAGCCCATTTCACTGTCATATGCACAGTACCGTGTTTTTGTTGCACAGCCTATAAAATATGATTGCCAATAGGGGGCAGTAATTAAGTTAAGTTGCTAGTATTACCACTGCTGGCTACCACAAATGAAGTCTGACCTTTTGAAGCAGAAGAAACTCCATAATAAGTTGTTCTTGGTCAGTAATCCATATGTCACTGTTACAGCTCCCCACCAGCAGCCATTCTTCATTTAAACTTCATTTTTCATGTGTGGTCTTAGCGTGTAGCACTGAAATCGGTTCATACAGAAATATGTTCCCACTGCCAACATTTCGGACGTTGTATTAGCTATTCACCGGTATAGCGGTATAATTTCATATCATAACCAAAATAAACACCGGTTTTCAGTACAAACCGGTATAACGCCCAGCCCTATTGTGTAAATCCAAAAAAATATCACATTGTATAAAGCGGCTGGTAAACAACTAGACAAGATCATCATATGTTCCCATGACTGAAATTTAATCAAGTCGTTTAGAGAGTCGCTTCTCATCACTGTTTATTTATAGTGCAAAGAATCTCCATGTTGTTCAGAGTTTTAAACACACTCAGACTCGTTCCTTTTGATCATACTCATCTAATAATGGGATTTTATGAACTAAGTAAAGCGTCAAGTGTTTTTTTTAAAGTACTGACAGAGTGGATTAAGTAAAGAATTCAGCAGCTTTTTTTTCTCAGCAGCAGCAGCAGCATTGCCCCACCTACATTACAACAATCCCTGAGTTTGGTTTCTTTTATCTGCACACAGACAAACACCATGTAAAAGTTTCTTTGAAGTGTCTCCAGCATTAAATGACCATCAAAAACACCTTCAGTTTTATTCTAAAATACCTCACTGACATTTTTTTTTAAATTTAAAATACATTTTATGTTGACAAGTAAAGCAAGATAACACAATAAGTCATAACCGGCGTTTTAGCTCACCTCTATTTCTTCGTAACTGCCGGGGAACTTTCTTTCTTCAAAGATGGTAACATGATGGCGGATCCACTGGAGCAGAATGGTCACCAGCTCATAGTATTCCTGCCAGCGCAGCTCCAGCTCCTGCTGCTAACACAGCGGAACGACTCATGAGAGTTTGACAAACAACAAACAGGATGATCCTTATCCTCCGGCGTCAGCCACACAACACCCATAATTCAATTAGATAGAAACAATCCACCTTTTGTCTTTACACAAGACAACTGGTCAAGATAATACTAAGATCATTCCTGTGAGTACATTTCTGAGAAAAACAAATCTTTAAAATGAGTTTCATAGCTACATTTAGGTCAACTTTATGATTAGGACATTTTTTAAAAACATGTCTCTCTTCCTGCTGTGGACCTCCACCAGGTTGCTTATTTCTTGACATTATCTCACAAGAATTGTGTTTATTTTTGATGCAATAAATGAGCAAAAAGCTGAGCTCCAGCAGAGTCCCGAGCTCTTTAGTTTAATTAAATCTGATCAGATGTTCAAACAAATTAACCTTTTGAAACCCGGAAAATATATTTTTTACAACATTGGGTTTTTCATGCAGCGCTTACGTTAGTTCGGAGACCATCATGGACATCAATACGAGGCATGACGTCGTATAAGGATGACACATATGTGATGATGGATTTCTCATCCGGGTGTGGGACGTCGACATCTATAAAAAAACAAAATCAAAGTTTTTTTATTCAACTAAAGACGCTCATGTTTCTGTTAGAATGGACGTTGGGCGGTCATACCTTCAGGATCCAGGAGGCGGGTCACACCCAGGTCTCTCTCAGCAACACCAAAGGCCTGTTCCAGGTTCTGCAGGTTGGTCTGTCGATACACTTTGCCCATGTCAATGAGTCTGGGGCTGGTAAACACAAACAGATAAAAACAAGGTCTTTTAGACAAGATAAAGAAACATCCTGTTTCTGACTGATTTTACTTATGGTACTTTTACAGTTTCGTCTGTAACTTAAAAATAACATTTTATCCTTGAAACCCTTTTAAATCAATTAATTTTAAATAGAAAGGTTGCAAAAACTGCTAAATTGAAAAGTAAGATTAATGTATCCCTTTAATTTACAGCTCAACACACATCCAACTAACAACACAAATGTCATTTTAAGAAAAAAATGATCTTTTTCATAAAATATTTCACTGACAGAACTAAAGCAGCTTATCATCCTGGATGTTTTAAGGCTATGGCAGCAGCGGAGGGTTTGAAGACTTTCTGCCAATAGCTAAATGCTGTAAAGAAGCCCATCTGTTCTCTTTCGGAGAAAAGCTACAGGAGCACCTGCCTTTTTGCCTTCCGGCTGTTTGACTCTTCCTGGCACATGTCAGAGAATCTATAGGTGGAATGTAATTTACCGAGTAGATAACAGAATCGAATCTGACACATTTTAACTCAGAGACCAGCCACAACTCGACTCAAATAAGAGATACAAGTTTAAATCTATAAAGCACATTAACATAAAGCATCTTGTTGCCTTATAACATGTAATATTCACACTATTTTAAATTTAAATATAAATTGAAACATGCAGTAAAAATGCAGCAATAATGTAGACATTAAGTAAATGAAAGCAGTGTGCAGGCTCATACAGGTGTTGGATGTGTAGCATGGATTGACCAGTGTTGTGTCTGTACACAGGAGGAGACTCCACATGACGGACTTCTCGAACAGACGACTGTTTTGATGGTCTGGGGAAGGTGCTCATGTTCTGGCTCTCTCTTCCATGAAAGCTGTGAGACCTCCATCCGTGGCCCAGTTCTTCACTGATAGAGTGGGCCCCTGAGCTATGAGAGCCCCTGCCTGAGTCTGAGGAGGAGGACTCTGATGGGATTTCCTCACACAGCATGACCACGCGATTATCCACATCATTGAAGGATCTTGATGCACCGCGAATAAATCCCTTCCGCTGTTTAGACTTCCTTTTTATACTGAGCATCTTACAATGTGCAGGATGATCCTCAATGGTGAGTAAAAAGTCTAATTACAGGTGCATGTGTTCATGCAAAGAGATTTCTTGAATGTTGGGGGTAAATCCATACTGGTGGTCTCAGGAGCTCCTTGTCTTCTGAACCTTCTTTGGAATTTTCTTCTGAATTGATGATATGAAAAATCCCAACAAACTCCACGGTCTTTCAGGTTTTTAATTCCAGGTCAGAAACACGCACATGAACTCAGCTGGCTATTAAATTCCCTGAACGAACACATATTCTGTTCCAGTTTGTCCTCACTTATGTCTCAGAACAAAGCACTGCCACAGTTTTCATGCAGCAGAAAGTGTTTTACAGATACGCCCACACACACACCACACCCATGATCTTTATGAAAAGAAGCAATGAACCAGCCTCGGGAGTGTTCAAAAAGAGAAAAAAGTTCCCAGTACTGACTCCAGTTTACGAAAACCTGCCCCTGCAGGTATATTTCTCTCTTTCAAATCATAATAGTTTGAAAGAAACAAACATTTCTTTAATCCTGCTTTTCTCCTGTTTGCGCAGGATTTTGCATGAAAACAACTCTCCAGTGGTTATCCACATTGCCAAATCTCCCTGAGAAATAGATGCCCATTCATTTCCCAGGATGCCAACACATAATGCAAAATAAAGCCACTAAGTCCGCTTTTAAGACACGTAACATCTGTAGTGGAATCAGATAGTTTCTGATACAACTTTAGCCTGAGTTTTCATCTGTCAATACAAAATATCCAACAGATTATTGTCTGTTTGAATTCAGAAATCTTTAGATAACAGTGAAGGTAGTTGAATGACTCATAACCATCATTCACCAGCAGGGCTCCAACACGCTTTACAGATTAAATATATATTTGAATTCATGCAGCAGAAAAACAATACCTGTCAAATGCAGTAACTAAAAAAAATCAATCAGAGCCTTTTAAGAGTAAAACATAAAGAAAAAAAAATCATTTTACACTAAAAGGGCAAAATTAACAGCTTTAATGTTGCAGTGATAGTGTGCAGTCTATAGAATGTGTTGATTGATGACACCGTTAAGTCTCTTCCTCAAACGTATCAAGTGGAACATAAAAACAATCAGGTGACAGATATATCTAAAACTACCAAAGGACTCGACCTCTCCTTGTCAGGACTGAGAGTCGGATTTAATTAAAGAGCAGGTTTAAACTGGCAGTGTGACGCGTAATTTGACATCTTCAAGCATTCCAAGCTCTCGCTCCTGCTCCTGAACTCAGTGTTGAATTAAACATACAAGTGGACAAGATGCGGCAAAGAATGTAACGAGAAAAGCTTGTTACTTTGTTAATGTTGGAATGCCAGGGGGTGTGTATACAGTGTATATATAACGTTATCTATAAAAAGGAAGGATGCTCGTGCAGCAGGCTTTCCTGCCTGGGCTTGCATCACATTTTATTTAATAATATTGGCATTAGCAACGGCCAAATCCTGCCCAAGACTCACTAGTGCTTGTGTATGACAGCGTTGAAGAGCTTGCCGTCCCTCCAGCTGGTGGTGAAGTTGTCACAACGGATGCCCTGGTAGCCATCGGTCATCCTCTGAGACCAGAGCAGCAGCTTCTCCTTGGCTGTCATGTCCTCTGACTGGCCATTGACCTGAATGTCTGAGATCTGAGACAAGGAAAACACAAGAACCGTTAACTCAGTGACAGACAGAACGTTTGCAGATACTGTATATTGGAGAACCGTGGAAACATTTAGTCATTAGTGGAAACCAAAAGATATAATTGAATGGAATTACCCAACACCACAAGAGATCGTTTTAAACCCACAGGATGATTTTCTCAGATTCATCAACTCCCCAATTATTTCTTGGAGATACAGAATATGTTCCGTCTAGTATGGAAAAAAATACGTGGTGGTTCTGGAATCCAGATGAGTTTATATTTGGAGAGTAGATAACAGCTACTCGAAATCAAAGAACTTCAGGATAATAATCCTTTACACAGCATGTACTTACAGAGACATTTAACCTTTGATAATGAGCCTTATGAGTCATCACTAACCAAATCCCCACTCCCTGCTTAAGTTTCCTATTGTATGAAAGAATAAAGGCTCTGTATCTACAGGATGCACGTGTGTTTACTCAACAATCTCACTTGAACAGATCATTTGCTTTGATTCACCCTTTTGGAACCTAAACCTAAACTGTAAAATTTAATAGGAGTCAAGACGGAACCATAACTATCATGCCTGTCAGCTGTGGGCAAAAAGTGATTTGGTGTTTGACTGAGAGAGCAGCACCCCAAGTGACACCACAGGAAACACCCTCACCTGAGGGAAAAGGGGGAGAGTGACTCACACCCTGATGCTGTGTGGTTCCTGTTCTATATTTAAAATAAAGCTAATGAAATGGCTGTGATGTTAATGAGTTACTTCGAAGAATGTGTTTGAGATGAACATGTTTTGATTAGGAACTGCCTCCTGAGAGAAGATTTGAAGAGCCCAGTCCGTTCAGATCTGCTCCGAGGAGATGAGGAAACAGCAGCTGTGATCCCAGAGACAGAAGATAAGAGAGATAAAATAATGAAACACAACACTGACAGAGGAGGAGACCTGGAAGTGGAGGATGATGGTCCATATTAACCCCAGGGTCAGCTTGGGGTTACCATCAGCTATGTCATCATTTCTTATATTCACCAGCTTGACCTGAGGAAAGACGACAGTCACATTATACGAGTAACTATCAAACATAATAAGATGCATTTAATTATCATTTTAAGCCTCGTACCTGCCGGTGTTTGAGGAAGTCCAGTGCTATCTGTACATTCTGCAGTTTATGGAACCGCATACGGCCTTTCTCTCTAGGCTGAGGAGAAGAAAAAACATACAGAAACATTTAGATTAGATTCAACTTTACCGTCATTACACAAGCAACAAAATGCAGTTAGCATCTAACCAGAAGTGCAAAGAACAGAAACATTAAATTAAATATGGCGCTGAAGATCAGTTGTGTCTAGAAGGGATTTTATATATAGACACAGTATGGGCTCCTGGTACCGGTACCACTGTCAGGAGAGTTTGTTGGATGATAATACAATAATAACAAAAAGAAATTATATATATATATATAGTTACTTTCTGATTGAGTCATATTCTTCATTATTTTTATACAAATCATGTTTGTGTATTTTTGTAATAATAATAATACTTTATTAAGCCCTCCTGAGGAAATTCAGGCTCTGCATTTAAATCTTTCACATTTCTGAGGAGCGGAGGGCAGCCATTGTGTACAGCACCCAGGGGTCAGTTGCGGGGTTCAGTATCTTGCCCACGGATACCTCGACACGTAGCCTGCCAGCACCCGCGATCGATCACCAGTCTTCCAAACTAGGGGTGATCTCCCTCCCCACTAGGCTACAGCTAGCCGCAAATATTTGATGTTGTTAATCTAAATGTACAGTACATAATGATACAGTAAAGTGATGCCAAACAATAGAAATAAATCTTAGAAGAAACTCAGAAAAAAACATATTTTCTGCAGATACATGTCTGAAGCCTGACAATGAGAAAAAGCAACCAAAAGGATGAATCACCAAGGGAGTGGTTCATGGAGGCCATGCGGAGCCAAATCAATGTGAATATACCAAATATATCAAGGTGACATCTGTAAGTTCCAAAGCCACTCACCAAGCGAACGCTCCTGACCATGTCTCTCTCCCTCGGCTAACCCAAGCAAGCAAAACGTGAGAGAAAGCAGGGAAAGGTCAGACAGCAACGATCAGAGCACAAAGGTTAAAGAAAGGGAGAGAAGAAAAGAGGTACAAGAGGAGGTGAAAGGAACCGAGGATCAGAAAGAATTCAGTTTCACAGACTCTTTCAGAACAAAGTGGATTAATATGTCCCAGTTATGAAGAAGATGAGCAAAGCTGAGCTAGTGTTAGAAGAGATGAAGGACAGCAGCAGTAGCAGAGAAGCTTCTGGGCAGTCTGATCCCCAAACAAAACTATACACTCATGGATTTACTATCAAACCTCAAGCATTGAGATTGATACAAGATCAATCAAAGCAAACTAAAACATGATGACTAATGAGAGAAATGACTGAGTTTAAAAGCAGCAAGAGTCCGAATATTCATCTGGATTTAGCCAGTTTCAGCTCAGCTCTGAAAACGCAGCTGATAGTTTCTAAAATGTTTCCTCAGGGATTAAACTTTAGGTCAGTTTAAGAAGAAGACAGATTTTGTAATCAGTTGAGATTAAGTTTGACTCTTAAATGAAAAAACTACCTCGGTGACAAATCAATGGGTGTAAAGACTCACCAGTGTCTCCCCAGAGAGGACTTCCAGCAGTGAGATCAGGTTATGTCCATCACGAAGATCTTCATAAAGGTCTGTCACATGTCGCTGCGCCTGCCACGACAAACAAACCCAGCAGAGTCACGAGGAGATGCAGGCAGTATGAAACAAACACATTCATCTCTCTATCTCTAATTAGCAGTTATATGTTTTTAGCATCATCTTTTCATTTTATGTACAAAGATATTCAAAAGTGCTCAATAAAAAGATTTAAATTCACTCAACAGAATTTAAATCAATATATGACTTTGTAATATCTGTCATCATTCTTTACATTTTAAGTAAAGAATGATCACAAAAATGTAACTAAAACAATTTTCAACAGAAGTGGTGTTGATTTTTTTACAGTGCTAAGAGGATCTTGTGAACTAGCACAATTCTACACAGGTGAGGAATGCATAGCCGTAAGGAGCCAAGCCTAACTTCAGCTCCAGATGCCAAACAGCAGCTGCCAACGCTGAAAAGTGATGCAAAAGAATGTTTCGAAAAAAAAAAAAAAAATCAATCTCATAGTGAAAAAAGGCAAATATAAAACTAACTTGTGAGAAAATCCGATTTAGATCTTTTTTTGACAGCACTAAACAGGCCAGGTTGAACTTATTGTTTACACAACAGAGGTGTGGTGCAACTGCAATCAGACACTGAAGCAAGTGAGAACAGAAAAGAAAAAAAATGTGATGAAGTCTCGAGCTTCGGAAACTGGAGTCTGGGTTGAGCGAGAGACCAAACAAATGAGGGAGGAGACTGTCTCCATGCAGATCAGATATCGACACAAAGAAACACGGTCCTTTATCAGTGTGCCGTTACCTACCTCCACTTTCCAATGCTTCATTTGAGGGATGGTAGAATAAAACAAAAAAAAAAACAGATAAGTAAAAGGAAAAATTATTGCAGTTGTTAGGACTAAACAAAATTACGAATTTAAAAGTCTGTAAAAATATTGTTTGTTCTGGAGTTTTTGAGTAGAAAGGAAACATGTGTCTACTCTAAAATGTTGATATAGTTTATTTATCTTGGAAAGTGTTTAAAGACCACACAAACATTTACAATTCATTGACTGTCCATGTACAACTGTGCTGTATGATGAATGACCACCAGGGGTCACTGTTTACAATCTAAAAACTCTCAGTCATAAAACAGAATGTTTTGAAATTTGGATCTTTAGAATTAACTTTCAACTTTTTTTCTTTAGAAAAACCTCCTAAACAAAAATAAATCACACAATATAAATCACAGGCTGAACATCCACATTACACATTAGCTTAAAAACAAGAGTAGGCTTTCATCGTTTTTACCAAGTTTTTCCAACTGGTATTTAATACTCCACTAAACAGAAAGACACGTATCACTATAGGTTAATCACTGTTCTCTTTACTGAGCAGACTGCAGACGTACTCTAGGGTTAGGGTTGTGTAATTCCTCTTAACTCATACTTTGTTTTTCACTAGTAGAAAATTCAGTTTACAATCGTTTTAGTGGTCAAGAAATCTACCAAGGAATAGATTAATTTTCTGAAAAATCGTAGTGACTTTTGTTTCACAACTCTGCAGCTTTTAAGGACTCCAGCATACCTGAAGTCTGCTGCCCGCCAAGTCAACCAAAAAGTCATTAAATCAGTTTAACACCAGTTTAACCTCACCATGTAGTGCTCCAGATTCTCTTTTGGAGTTAACACTTTCTCTACCAGACAAGCATCCTTGTATCTGTGTGATGCGCTTCACTTTTTACAGCAGAAGGTACAAATGATCCATTTCTTGCTGTTCTAAGCAGCGGTGATATTTCAGTGCTTATTAGTACAGTCTTTGTACGTGTTGTCTAACATCACATTTTACTCCACAAAACCTAAATGTTAAGTTTGGTCACTATTAGAAAGTGAAAGCTACATTAAAAAATAACAATACAAGACTTGTTTTTAGGGATTGAATAATTTGGTCTAAACTGGTAACTGATGATGATGATGTGAAAGCTCATGAAGCTGCCTATGCATTCCTTTAAGACTGGCATGAAAGCAGGTACCACCCAAACCCCGGCGTCTGTGCAGCACATGTGCTACTGATGGCCCCAACCACTACAGGCTTTGGGGCCAGAGCAGGATTTGAGGGAGCTAAGTGAGTCCAGATGTCTTCAATTCTCCATTCAACATTCACTGTGAACACTTGAGAGAAACAAAGAGGAGTCACTGCAGCAGCATGTTCCCATACAGTTAAGCACGCATATTCATGGAAAGGACAACACTTGCTAAGTCGGCTTTTTTCCTCCTCTTGTTCCATTTGAAATGAATGAATGAGCCTGTGTCTGTGAGCTGAATATAGAAATGATGTGGAAGCTCTTAGTGTCACAAGGCTGAGAATATACTGCAGTCAATGGGAGTTCCCTGGGAGGAATATTTTATTGCTCTATGGGAGGGACATTGTTAAACACAGGCTGTATATCCAGCTCTAATTAGGAGCTTCAGAGTGAAGAATCCTGCTGATCTCTTGACCTGTTTACCTCCTGGAATGAGTGATGTATTGGTGGGCTTTCAGACCACAGTCTGGGAACAGAGAATGAAGTAGGTGAGAGGAGATGGACACGGATGGATGGTTTACCCAGCGTAACAGCTGATGACAAGCAGGACTTCTGGTACGCCTCCTCATCACATTGAACTGTTAGTGACCGAGTGTGAAACAAAGCCTGACCAGTTCATGTGTATTTGTCCAAGATGGGGGCAGGATGTTTGTAATAATAACTGTGCAGAGTTGTTTACAGTGAACAGGTGAGCGATGGGTTGAAATGATGTTCTGTCTTTTAAAAAAGTCCCCATTGTCCCTGGTGAGACGTCTGACTCAACTGTCATGTCTAATTTAGTTACTGCAGCTTGAATCATTTCATTTTGTGTTTTTTTTTTTGTCATACTGCAAACTTTGTCAGAGAAATAACTCACAAGCTCACTGACTGATAGTGTGCTTGTCCTAAAATAAATGTTTAACCTACATAATGCTTTATTATATTTCTCCTGTCCTGGCAGAGATTAGTTACTTCAAAACAAAAAAAAAAAATTACTAAAGAATAGACACAAAAGTAAAAAAAGAACGGAGCAAACAGCAGCAGTTTATTTCATATGACTCTTTTAAACAGAGAAAGATTTGCCTACTTTAATACAGGGTTTGTCCAAGAAAACAGGTAACCAGACCTGACCTACCTTTTCTCTGAAATTCCATTAAGTTGACCTTAAATGTACCTGACTTCATGCATGTGTGTGTGTAAAGACATATTGAGCTTGGAGTTTTGACAAATGGAAACTGGAGAGTTTCTTACCTTTATCAAGTGCTTGTTAACCCATTTTGTGAAGGTCTTCTTCTGAACTCGATCTCGTTCATCTGCAACACAGAAACACAGTTTGACATCAGGCTCATGCAGCTAAACGGGAAGGTAAATATAAAACATAATGTACCAGGTGTGTGATTGTGTCTGTCTCAACAGCGGGAGTTGATTTTCCTCAAAAATCCACCAAAAAGTGAAAGTTAAAGACACTCGACTCTTTCAGTTTCAGCAGAACAAACAGTTCATTACTGCGTGGAAATTCACCTTTTGCACTCATGTGCATACCTGCATCTGACCACATCAAAGCATGTTGACTGTCACCTGATGAACCCTTATTGTCTAGATATATTTTTTGGCTAGCTTATTTCACTGTATGACATCAGTGCAAGCTGTGTTCTGAGAAAAAAACCCATAGAGATGAAAAGGCTTTGTTTTCAACGAAGAATGGTGCATTTGGGTGTGCAGATGAACTGATTGGATCAGGACATGGTATAACTATTAGAGGGTGCAGTTTCCCAACATGCAGGAACAAGATGTAGGTGTTGAACACATTCACTAAGACAACAAACATCACTGTTATGATGTCTGAGCAAAAACCACAAGGTGTGTTTCTACAGTATTTATTACGGTTGGATCTGCCTGTTTCTAGCCAATGATATGGTTCTAAGACAGGGGTGGAAAGTTCTGCACCCAGGCAACTTTTAACCTGCACAATCCAGATGTTTTCATGATTCAACACACCTGATTTAAGAAACAGATCATTAACAGGTTTTTGCAGAACTTGATAACATACTGAAAAGGTAATTCAGCCATAGATCAGATCACACTGTGCTATATGAGGTAAACAACTAAAAAAGGACCAGAGATCAACATCCTGTGAATGATTTAAAGCTAGGTTTATTTGGTTGTTACATCACTGAATGAATCAGATCAAATGCATCAGCTTCATGAACAAAGTGGGACTTGCTGAAACCTCAAATAATTTGGTGGGTCCCTGTAACATAGTGTTAGAATAACTTGATACTGTACAAAGTTCTCAGTCTTATCAGTGTAAAAGGTGTGACCTTACCATCTTCACATACCGACACACCCAGCAATGTAAAACAAAGAACTCATCACCGACATAAAATTAACACCTGAAGGCTACGTTGGTTTTCTTGGGACAGCCAGCAAATGTACATGTGTTATGAAACACTGTTGCAATGGAAACCTCATTGGCTTGCCTCTAAACCTTTACGCCTCTCAAGTTTCCAGAGGGAGACGGAGCCTAACTGTGACCCCTGAGGTACTACACGCTCCCACAAATGTCAGATTTTCACTAGCCATTTTTCCTGTTCTGTTAGAACCCGTGTTACTTATCAACAAACCAGAAAATAAATTAACAAAAAAAAAAAAAAAAACACACACACACTTGTCTATGGAGTTGTTGCTTTTCTGAGTAAAGGGTAGAATGACAGCAAATAGGGCTGTGCAGTCTCCAAATATCATGCCACCATAAACAGACTTCAGAAAGTCAACAAGAGCCTTTAGAATACTGTAAATTAATGCACTTTGACAAAATAAGTTGAAGTCATAAAAAAAAAACAATTATTTTATATTTTACATTTAGGTCATTTTACAAAAATGTTTAGGGTTTTTAGCAGAATTTTTAATGCCTGCAAAAAAAGTCTATTATGAATTGCTAAATGTATAATTTAGTTCTATTTCACCCAAACAATTAACTTAAATATGATTAGATATATTTGTTTTAAATCTGTTTAATTATCTTATAGAAACATGTGACAAGTGATGTTTTTCTTATGCAAGAGTCTTTCTTTCTGGTTACACTTTTAATTGAAAGTAGAACCTGGAGTGTCAGTGCTGATGTTAATCATTATGTCTTTTTAGTTCAAGTTGACACTCGTAAAGAAGTAAAAAAAGGGTGGGAGCTGTCATGCATGTCATTTTGATAATTCTGAATATTCCAAATGCATATGTTCAGTGCGACGGACATTTAAAGTAACTACAAACTTCTTCAGAAAATGTGTGAAATAAGATCTTGCAAAATTTTGCAGAAGGGGGGGTGGGTGGAAGGTGGGGGGGGGGGGGGGGGGGGGGGGGGGGGTTCCAGACTGACTGAAAATAGATGAAAAATGAACTCATCATTCATTTTGGCAACAACTGCAGACAAACAGACTGTAACTAGAGTGACTAACATCTTAAAACAGACAGAAGTGTTAGTTCCAACACAAAGAGAGGACGCTGCTCATGCATTAGGGGGAGTTTCCTCCTTAATGTGGACTACAGAGACAGTCATGAACAGTCAGAGCAACATGTGCAATAACAATAATAGTTATTTCTCATCATAAACCTCCAAAACACTTGAAGGTCAAAGTCTGCAACCTGGACACTGATCTCAGTTCTTCTAACACGTAGCAACAAACAGATCAAGAATAAGACTCACTATTAATCTATTTAGCGTAATTGAAACCGTACTGGTACCTTTCCTGCCATCCATAGCCTTCAGCATCCCTTGGTAATAACTTTCATCTGAAGGCATCCTTTCTCTGCCCAGGCTGTCGGTGGAGAAATTCCTGTACCTCTGCTGCTGAGAGGTCATTGTCCCTGTTGGTCGGCTCACAAAATATTAATCCTAATTGTTTTGTTAAGGTTAGCTTCTTGATTGGATCTTCTGTTTCTTGCTCCTGTCTTTAGCCCTCTCCTTTTCCCAGAGCGTGGTGTCCTGTGTCCAAAATCCCACTGTGAGCTACACAAACCTATGATTTTGTTCCCTTTCTATCCTCTCTTAACCTCCTCTCTCCCTTGTAGGGTTTGACTCTGCCCTTCGTTTTCCTATGTTTTCTTTTTCCTTCCCCTTTTTTCTTCCTACCAATCACTCCGCTCCTTTCAAAGTCAGCGGGGCCTGTGGGCTACAAAGTCTGGGCCTGTCCTTGTGTGTGATGTGCAATGTGTACTTAGTGACGCTGGAGTGTGCATGACATGGTGGGTAGGGCTCTGGACACGCCCCCTCCCTCAGCAATGGGAAGGAACGTAGAATAATGGGTGAGGCTGAGGTTTGGTAACCTGTACATTCTATCACTAGATAACTTGCGCAACAGATTCCTAAAAAAAATGAGTCGCAAGGCACAATAAAAGGTGATAAAAGTTGGTGCAGATGGTCTTTTAATGCTCATAAAATAATAATCAAATAGCTGTTAAATGAATCAGTTACAATGTCTGCTTAGTTAAAATATATTAGACTCAACAGAAGCCCAAAAAAGGTATAAATTATGACATAATTATTCATCTTTTGTTGATCATTTCTTACTCACAGCATTCCAAAGTATTTCAAAATTAAGAGTCAAAGAAAAGAAAATGGAGAAAATGAGGAGGAGTTGCTTATGTTCAAAACATGTATGTTTTTAAGACATGTATAAATGAAAACACCTTTATTATATAATTTTTATTCCCCGTTTAACACTGTGAATTTAAGATTAATAAGACCTTTCTTTAATGTAAAGTCTTTAATCAGTCAACTATGCAGCTACAGAATAAAGGTGAAATATATTAATTTAAATTTTTTTTCAATCAAGTATTTTATTAAAAAAACACTCTGAAATCGCTAAATCTATGTAAAAATAAAGAAAAAAGGTTAAATGTATTTTTTCCTCAACCTAAGCACCCAAAACACAATTAAAGCAGAAATGAACAACAAATTGTACTAATATATGTGGAAAAAACATCCTTTTTATTGTTATTTTTGGGGCGTATTCTAGGACATGCTGCAGCGCCTTTCTCTTCAGGATATAAAAACGTAGAGCTTATTCATTCAGTAACGTTCCTCCACGCTGACTGTAAAGAAGGAGCATGTCCTCTGTGTGCTACAGCCTGCCCGCTCGGCACCCTCTGGGTGCTTATATAGCTCAGTTCTCCACCCTGCCTTCATTTCACTTTATCTGCCATCAAAAAAATCATTTTTCTGCTCGAGTGGAAGGACTTTAGCAAAACCTGTATGAGCACGAAACGACCAAATGTGTCAGTGTTAGTAAACCTGTGAAGACCTGTGTGTGTATGTGTGTTTAAGTTTTGTGTGTTGACTTGCTTCAAGCCACGTTTGCAAATTTGGAGACACACCTTTGTAGTTCAACAATGTCTAGGCAAGCTCTGGAATTAAGGTGTGGTGAGCAATCAAATCTGGAAGAGGGAAGGAATTTAAATAAATATTGAATTTGCTACTGACAGGATTTGATTGTAAAGTTCACATCCGTGCTAAAACGTTCATTCCACTTTGACGTTTGCTGTTAAATTTAAGGTTTTATGTTGGTGTAAAATTGAAGGTGTACAGTTGATTTGACTCTGGAACATGAATCTATACAAGCTGGTTTATCTCCTAACCTCCTGGGACACACTAGAGGGGTGCAAAACTAGAAAAGGCACTGGTGCAGAAAGTATGGAACATCTTAGTCATAAGATGCGTTCTACTAAAAGGAGACTTATCATTAAGTTCTCAACATGCTTATTACTCTGCTCAACTTTCTGGCTTCATCAAAACCAGATGGAACACTTGGCTTTTTAATGAAAGCAGAGAGAAAGAGAGAAAGTCTTTTCTTTCTTAATGACATGTTTGAGACTGGATTGTAGTTTATGATGCACGGGGTGGTTTGCTTTCCGTTTTTCTCGCAAAACTCTTGTAATATCCAGTAAACATTATGATACAGTCAACCTCAATGTTGTTACAAGGAAAAAAATTGACAAAAAAACTGTGTTTCTATAAAAAGTGATCCTAACTTTAAATCATCAGGATAAATTTGGGGAGATGAATGCTAGTCTGAACAGAGAGGCAGTAACGGTACAGTGTAAATTTATATGGCTGTAGAGTTGTAACTATTTTTGAAGGTTGTATAGATTTAGTGAAATTATTTTAAAACGATCAGATTAACAAACTCATTGACTTATGGTTCTGTCCAGTGGCAATAGGAAGAAATAATTAAATCTAGAATCATACCTTTTTAATCATCAGAATGAAGAGGAACATTACTTTATCTGGGTCAATCTTTAGCAACAAAGCTACAGTCTGAGCTCGGAGCCACTCAGGAGAAGAATGACTTAAAGCACTTAGAAACAACAAAACAAACTAATTAAAGGTCAAAAGAATTCTAAGAATGTGTCATTATGGTTTCTGAAAGTGCTGAACTGTGGAGAAAATTCAGGGTTTTCCACCGACAGACAGCTGGGAACACCTTTCATTGTGGAGTATAAAAAAGCTGCAGAGAGGACCCGCCCACTTATATAAGGTTACCGCTATTCACCATCTCCTCTATCCTCCTATCATCTCTGCTGTTTAGCTGCTTGATCGCTTGGTGAATTTAACATCAGTGTTGACTGGTTTAAGGGCTACAGACCTTACAGGGAACATCCATAATGTTGATATAAGCATCGTAAAACACACCCAGGATTATCACATAATTTGTTCTGTAGTGATCAAGTAATGTGTGATGAGAAAGAGGAGAAGGGTCAATTAGCTGAACATGCTGGATCGGATTTCTGTCAAGTCACCAGTCAGATACTTGATCAAAGGTTAGGACTGGTGCTGATCAGAGGGTCTGATGTCCGGTCTCTATCAGCATCAATTATTTAGACAAACACAACACCAAATTTACTGGAGCGTTTACTACTGGACCTCCTTTTTTACCTGCTTTTTTGAAGGGCGTGGTGAACACGGTCCAGTGCAGTGAGGAGAAACTAAACAATCTTACGACAAGCACATGACATAACACAACAGAGCTAGATCTCAGCTGGACACCTACATCTTAAAGATAAAGGACAATCTTTTGAGGACAGATTGGGACAGATGATTTGAAAGAGGAGTTAAAGAAGCCTTGTATGTTAAATGGGAATAATATGAACAGAATATGTGGACACAGGTTTACCTAGAATGCAGCCTTGGCTCTTTTTCCCCAGGCACTTTCACAACTATTCAAACTGTAAGACACTTGATTGCGACATCTCACATAAACAAATCACAGCTGGCAATAACTTAACGACTTTCAGCAGGGCGTCAGCCATCGTGTGACTTTAACAATCCTTTTTATCCCAAGTACAAGTTATAAACCTGGAACTCCCAACCCGCAATCGGAAACATCCGAAGGTATGTGGGTGAAGGGTGAATGAACGCATTCAGGAAACAGACAAAGATGTCTAACTGCCTTTTATTTAAACTCCAGATCCCTAAAATTTTGTAGAATTCTTTATTTAGATACATAATTAAATGCTGGTTAAATCCATGTAGACTGCTGCAGTCTGGTTTGTACCAAGCATGAGTTAAATATTCAGAGCAGTGACATGTTATCATATCTGCTTATCAAGTATTTCCTAACTGACAGCAGACTTCAGATGATAATATAGAACTAAATCTGATGGTAAATCTGAAAATCCTTTTTATTTCAGACTCAGTAAACATTTAGAGAGCAGCTGAGTTTAAAAATACATTATCAGTGAGTTAAAGACATTCTGGTTGGTTTTAAATCAAGGCTTTTAAGTCTGTGGCTGATTTTTAATTTGGGGAGCGTCAATCAATCAACCAATTAACCAATGAATGAATCAATCAATCAACCAACCAACCAACCAACGAACAAATGAATGAATGAATGAGCGACAGCCTGGCTAACACACAGAATGATCGTGCATCTCCCTCTGTTGGTAAAATCAGAGAAACATGTTCAAGTCAGAAACTTTCATCATATAAAACATGGATCTCAGAATAAAGTCTGATTTTTTTCTAAATATGTGCAAAGAGTAAAATTTTGTTTGGATTATCTAAATAATATTTAAGTTGTATGTTTTATCGTATTCAAAATTAAAGGTGATGGATCATTTGCTTTTAAAGCCTTTTAGTTTGTTCTTGTTTCACATGAATGTAAAATATATTAAATGCAGTCAAATAAATCAAGGAACAATTTCAGCAGTAAGGCAGCTGTTGAAATTTTGCAGGAACAAATTTAAGATCTATCCTAGTGGCTTTCAAAATAAGAGAGACATTTTGGGAAACAGTTGGCAATATCTTTGAAAAAGTGTTCAAGTTTGATTGAGAGTAAGTAAGAAAAATAAAACTGTATGATAAAGGTTAAAGAAATCGTTTCCACATCAACTGTTTGTTTCAGCTTTTAACAGAGTGAATTAGTTATCGGGGCAAATGTGTTGTAATTGTTACAAAAAAAGAATTAAAAATGTGTTCAGTTCAAACTTTTACACTATTTGTCATTTTTCATGTGATAAACTGATCTTAATGACGAGGCTTTCTAGCTTTTAGGAAGTTTAAAACCAATGCAAATGCGGAAGAATGGGAAGTTGAAAGATGTTCCTATGACAACGAAAAGAAACAGAAAGCCCTGTGTGTTTCAGAGGGATCTGTGAGTGACTCATTTCTGTATTTTTAGATACATAGACAGCGGAGTCTCCAGTAACTGACCAATCTGACGCAGACAGGAAACCACCATCCCCTGCACGTTATACCACCGTTTCCACTGGCAAAGGCAATGGAAACAGTTTGACCACTAGATGGCACTAACACACAAAGGCAACAACAACACAGCAGACGGAGCCTGCTTATGAAGAACAAAACTCAAGAAGTACAGGCCCAGAGGAGCTGAACATTTAATGCTGTGTATAATCCAACATACAAAATAAATCTAAAGATTAATTAATATATAACAAGGCTCTGAAAAAAACAACTTCAAATGAAGAAAAGTATGATTGGTAGATAGTTTGACGCTCAGTTGATGCAACGACTGACACAGAAGCAGGATTTGGACTTGCACACTAACATCTTTTTAAAATGGGAAATAAGTGCAAAGGTTGTTGGGCCTGAAGCTGAAATAACTAATTTTGTATCCAGAAAAAAAAACAACAACAATTTTAATAATGGCTACATGAAAAATCTGTGATTTAAGACATTAATTTGTTTTTTATTCTCCCAAAATACAATAAAAAAAATTCAATACAACTGTTAAAGGGTCTAAAAGGCTAAATGAAAAACTATATTATTATGAATACACTGAAATACTGTCACACCACTGTTTAGACAGATTTGTCTGATGATCTTAATTTACAAACATCTTAAATCACATGATTTGAATAAACATGAATAAGAGGATAATACATCTTTATAATAGTAATAAAAATCACTCAAACATAAAACAAGACATTATCTTAAATATTTTAGCTGAAGACATGAACTTCAAAGAAACTTCAGTCAATCTAAAAGTCTATTGTTGACATGCTCCCACACCTCCCTGTTAGACTGCAGAGAAGCCGTTCCCACAGTTACAGGCAGCGCCTCACCCAACTCCACACAGGTGTACTCAAGAATTTGGTTATAGTCAAAGCATCTGCAGTGCAGGAGTGAGTCATAACTATTTCAATAAGTCAGAAGAATGTTCCTTGAGTTTTGTGATTAAACTATTTCAAAATACATTGTATCTTTCCTAATTTTCTACTCTGAAACTAAATGTTTCTCCAGTTTTCAAAAGTGCTGCTGTGCATCAGATTTGTCTCATAAAACAGACGTTTATTTAGGAAAATCAGATATATTTGAATATACTTTGAATAATTTGTATCAAAAGCAGTTTTTTTTATTCAAACAGGAAATAAAAAAAGTGTATAAAAATATATTTCGATTAAATTGAATTCATATCAAAATAAATTAAACGCTTGAATTTGGTAATAAAAAACAAACATACCATGTATCACCAGGCTGAATAAAGTACAACCCAATACAGAAACTCCTCCCCATCCAGTCCATCATCAAGTCAAATAACTTACCTAAGCAACACAGCTTTGTGCAGATGTAATGCAGACGACCTCCATATGAGGACATCTCATGCTGATACAACCTCCGCTCAGTCTCCAAGAGTTCATCCATGATGGGGACATGAGAGCTGCCTCGGTAGTCTTTGTTTTAGAAAACCTGGGCCAGGTGGTGTGAGCAGAGCAAACAGGAACAACTTCCTAACAGATGACAGATTCTCTGCCCTGCCCCCTTGTTTATGGACAAAACGAAAGATGGCTGACAGGTAAATCAACATAATTCCTATCATTAACCTACATTGTTGTTTTTACCTGATTAATGACAAAAGAATCTCAAGCAGTCTAAACACACCGTATTAAAACTGCTACAGATTCATTCTGAAACGTTTTGCTTTGCTCCATATTTCTAAACCTGGTAAAAGTTAAACAGCAGCCATTAAGTAACCCCGTCAGAGAGTTTTGTTGAAGATTATCTATCCTAGGAAGTAAAGCTGGACTCCAGAGGGCGTCACCTCACACTCTAATCTGAAACAACTCTTATCATATTGGTGCATCAATAATGACTCAGTGTTAGAGTTTTCATTAGTTTACAACATTTTTTTTTTCTTTTTTGAAGAATTTGCTGGTCCTGAATAGAGATTAGTTTAACAGAATATTTAGATCAGTTTTACAATGTCCTCAAGGCTCCGCAAATACACTATGAAAACATAACAATTTCCCTCCATGAGTGTTTATACATTTGACTTCAATTAAGCCGTAAACACAGATAAGATCTAGTGTCCTACATAATAAACCACATAATCCAACCAATCATCACTTATCTGCAAAGTACAGCTGAGCTATTCCAAAGTCACATATTAAAGAAGCGAGACTGCACAGAGGACTTGCAACCCTGGACCACACACAAGCTCATGTGTTGCACAAAAATAAAACCATTCAGAGACCTCAACTACATGTTAATAACAGCTTAATATTGTGATTTATGAAATAATCTCTTAACAACTGCATTACCATAACAAGGAAATAAATAAAAACTGAACTGACAACTAAAGTGAATTTCATATCTAGGAGCTCATTTCATACACTGAACCTCTACTTTACACAGAACTGCAGCATTAACAAAAAATTGAGATTATGACAAAGATTATAAGATTATTGTGAGATACCATCAACAGGAAAGTTCCTAGAAGCTAAAAAGATTAATGTTGAAGAGTGTTATCACAAATTCAAAAGCACAATTAACCCTCTTTAAAGTTAACTTGTATTTACTGTTTTATCTGCAAAAAGAGAATTTACATTTTGAACTAATTTATTGCCTAGATTGAGACTAGACATTCTCTGAAGCTTAGGCCTGAGGTTTAAGTTTTGTTAGACATTTTTTGTCTTTCATATTTAAAAAAAAAGATATGTTTGTGGTACTGATCATCTTGTCTAACTTATGAGATCAACTTTAACTAGAAAAGCACTCAGAGAGCGCAGACCTCCGCCAAGTGGACATATTGTAGAAAGTACTATGTCCGTGTCCTTAAAAAAATTCCTGGATCCAGACGGTGATCCGGATCATCCCCAAAATCTAATCGATTCTTCCTTGGGTCATTTCTGACCTTTCCTGAAAATTCCATCAAAATCCATCTGTTAGTTTTTGAGTTATCCTGCTAACAGACAGACAGACAGACCCTGATGCAAACATTACCTCCTTGGCAGAGGTAACCAGCACTTAGGAAAAAAAAAACATATTAGATATACATTGAGTGGATAGGTGAAATTTAGTTTCATCATAATGGTACAAAATGATCGGATCTGAAATCTGCAACAAATAAACAACATTCATAAAACTGGTTAAAATATTTATTAGATTTATTCAAGGTTTTGTGTGAGTATAAGACCAGCAGAGTCTGTGTTAGGTCTCTGCTCAGGAGCTGACTGAGGTCAGACTCACCTCATGGAGTCTAGATGTACTGACAGCTGATGTGACAACAAACATTCACCATGTGTGAGACGGCAATCTGTGAATAACAGATGCAACAAACCAGCTGGTTTGTCAGCTGATTTGTCTTTAGTCACCATGACAGTGAGTGGATGGCTAAGCTGTAATAACAAGAAGATTTATAAAGAAAGAGGTGGGCAACAAAAAACTTGGATCATTTAACAAGAAGGTTGCATTGTAGGCAACACACCCGAAGGATGTTAAAGGAGCTAAAACATGACTTCATTATATGATTTAAATTAAACTTTGTATCCTTCATGAGACACGACAAGTAGCAGCTCATATAACCATTGGACTTTTATTTTGTTCCTGTTCAGAGTCACAGAGAGCTGGTGTCTATCTCCAGTGGTCAGTGGTGAGAGGCGGGGTTACACCTGAACAGGTCACCATCACAGGACCACATAGAGATGCACAATCTGTCTCACACACAGGAGTCTCCAATTGGAGTCTCCAATCATGAATATTTTTGGTTTGTGGGAGGAAGTTGGAGATCCCGGGAATAACCCACACATGGAGAACACGCAAACTTCATGCAAAAATGGTATTTGGCGTGTATTTGTCATGTTTGGCGGTGATAAACTACACACATGTTGTAGCCTTAGCTGTCCTGGGACACAAACTGACAGAGGCGAGGCTTCCAGGCACCGGCACCACCGGACCCTCCGACAACCACCAAACAGGCAAGGACACAATGGCCAGACAATCTTTTTCTCTGGGAATCGAAACCTATGACCTTCAGGTTACCAGACGACCTGCTCTACCGCCTGAGCCACAGCCGCCCCGAAAGGCAGGCAGAAAGCTCCAGCCTGGCTGGTTTTGAACTTGGACCTTCTTCCTGCAAGGCAACAGCGCTACCAACGGTGACACTGTGCAAGTCAAGAGTTTTGTAAATAGGAAAAAAGGAATCTTGTCCAGGAAGGAAATAAAAGGACTTGCACATGTAGCTCTTGTTTCTGTATTTCCAGATGGATTATGTGGATTTTACACAAATGGAAAAAGAACACAAACAATGTTTATCCAGTGAATTGTGTCACTTCATGATACTAACAAAATATCCTGAAGCAAACGCATAAAGCTGCGGCCAGAGAATAATGAGACATCTTTACCGAACATCTCAGGGGTTTATAAACTCATAACACACGACCTGATGTGTTTCCATGGAGCCGATGTACTGAGTGTGGAAATAAATCAGCTTTACATCATCATCTACTAAAAGGAGCTCCACGTGGCTGTTGGTCTCATGCAGTCTTATTCATTATCTTGAACATGAGATCTGGACCTTTTGGTTTCTGACTCAACCAACAGAAGTTCCTTATTTATTTCATGACTAATACTCACTGGTTTTTGAGCAATGACCACAGTGGTGTAAGTCATGTAGGCAATCCTGCAGTCATGAGTTCTGGACAAGAAATAATAACTTGATTTGTTTAGAGTGGAACTTACTGTAAAGGTGATCACAGGAAAATGCTGACTCAAACAAACCAAGCTGAACCAGAACCAGAACCCAACCGTACCGCCCCACTCAGCTCTGTAAGGGCCAGACTTTCATCTTTAAAGGAACACATGAATGTTGAATGACTGCCACTTACTATGAAAAATGATGTGTGACACTGTAACTGCTCTGTCATTTTAAAAATGTTTTGATTGATCGTCTGGTCTCAGTTTCTGTTCAAAAGAATTGCAGCTAGAGCATTTTTCACCTGAAAGAGACACCTGTCCAACCTGTTACTCCTGAATTAAAATTCCTCAAGGCTGTTTAGAACCTCATTAGCAACCCCTAAAACACTCATTATAACTGGAGGTTTACAGTTGGCTCTCCTGGTCTGTATTATAAAGAGCTCAGATGAAAAGTAACAAGCAGATCAGTAAATACAACCTCTGAAGGTGGAGCTGAGACGCTTTTAGGCAGTTTGTTGCTGCTAGAAAACACACATGAATAAAAACTAAAAGCTCTGCAGGATAATGAGGAGTGATGCACATTATGTCCTTCTGACATTTTTAGTTGACACCATACAAAGGCGGTGAGAAGGGAATGTTTCTGTAGCATGGTGCATCTGACAAGAAGCAAATCTAGTAAAGTGGGTTCAATCTGCCCTATGTGTTCACACTGATATAAGAACAGGACCAGGTGAGGATGTCCTCAGGTCATCGTTCAGACGGGTGGCCAGTTTAAAGGGACTAGCTACATCCAGAAGACCCATGACGGTCCAGGACCAAACAGAGACAACAGGGACAGCAACTGCATCAGTTCCTTTATATTTCAGAAACTAAAACATTAGCAGCGAGAGAACATGCAATCAGTTCATCATAAAGCTACTGGCTTTCTAATATTAGATATGATTGTTTTGAAAGTGAAAAAGTATAACTGTTTATTATTGTTAATGTTAATGTATGCACAATTTCAGCCAACTGAAGTGAATAAAGAAGCTTTCCTGTCTTTAAGGAATGTGAACAGCCCAGTTTTCCACAAACGTATAATGTTTCACTGCAGCCTTTAAAAAAACCGTCACTAAAGTTCTACAAACATACATTTTCTTATCTAAAATTAACATACATTTTTACAGTTTAAACTTCCATGTGGAGTTTAGTTTGGTAACTGGAAGGCGTTGCCACTCTTCCAGGCAGACAACGTGCTGTTTGTCCACTAATTTTCCGCTAATGCTAATTTATACAAGAGCATGCACTCTTATTTTTCATAATGTGGTAAAATACCAGACATGGAATTATAAATATTTGAATCACATGATATCTTTTTTTCTCTCTTAAAAATATTTAATGATACATCATTCAGGGTAGAAAATCTAGTTACATTTTATAAATTAAAAGGCTAAAAAGTATCTTTTATTGACATCCATTTTCACTCAGTTTAAACTCTGTGTATGTTTATGAGACTGTATGTTTTCTAGGAATGTTTTACCCACTGAGACACAGAATGTGCTGTTTGTTTAGAGAACTGTCCACATCTCTTGTTCTCTGTTGTCTTAAGTGCAGATGCATTTTGGGATAAAAAGACGTAAAATAGCTTCCAAATATTCACTGAGCAAATAAATATTTTTAAACCTTTAAAATAAGGCAATCACATTTCCCCTAATTCAAATTCCCAAAAGGTTTTTATATCAACTAAAATATGGAGAATCTGATCGTGTCCGTAAGCCCCCATGGCAGCAGAGAGATGGTGGTGGACAGTTTGCAGGGGCTTGTTCAGAGAAAAGATCACAACAAGGTAGGACGAGCAGCATGTGGCTGACGTGACAGGTGGTCTTCCACTGGGAGGGGTCGACGCCAGTGGACATTGTAGGCACGGAACGGACATTCCTGACATTTTTACAGTCTGAGGTGTTTAGTGAAAGATGTGCTTCTGAATTCTAATCCTTACTGAACTACGCAGAAAGTTCACAATATTACACAGTTTGTAGCAGAGTTAAACCGGGGGGGGGGCAGTGGGTTATTTGCTGTTTTTTTGTCACAATTGAATCAAATCTGATGTGATCTTTTGAGACAGAAGGAGAAAAAAAGGCAGAAATACGTCAGTTTTCCATTAACATCCTTAAACCTATTGAATGATGTTACATAGTGTCACCATGTGGTTGAACATGCGATGATGCTCATTGTTTTAAACTGTAGAAGCTGTAGATGATGTAAACATGACTTTTGATAAAAACAATACAAAACAAGGAAAGACTTTTAATTTGAAATTCATTTTACTTTCTAAAATGTAATGAAAACAGTGGTTAAAAACAGTCTTTTCTGATTATACTGATTATCTGATAAACATCTGGAACTCACACCCTGTTATTTCAATAACATGCCATCACCTTGGATGAATCTGCTCTCTGCATTCTTGGCTCATAAAATCTGGAGAAGCGGAACACGCCTATAGCAGTCATGGGTAAAATATTCTAAGACTTATTTAATTTTTTTAGTCTGAAGAGAAACGACCTAAGTCTTGGAATCAGCCACTTCCACCACCACATACAAAAATAAAATAAAGAGCTATAGATGACCTATGGCTAACATTTGTGATATGGATTCTTCATCTATTGTTTCAGCATCAACAACAAGGGGATATGATTGTATAACACCAAACGATAGCAGGTGGTCGTGATATTATCAACAATCTGAAATAGCCAAGACAGACACACACCGTTGTCTCTCTGTCCCCCAGACACTCGCCATGTCGGAAACAAGTTACAATAAAATACAATCGTCACAAATCACTGCTGACTGTTGACCATCTGATGGTAGAAGAGGGACGGGGGAGTTGTACTCTCTCATACTTCAACATACTTACAAGTAAACCAGCTACTTTGTGTACAGAGTCAAATATAGAAACAATCTGTTTGAGTCGCTGAAGGTTGTAGATGAATACATGTGAATGCTTCTGTCCTGTTGGTGTGTATGAGCACCGTTTCAGATCACAAGACTTCCCACTGCATGCTTGCCAAAAACACACCGTCAGTCAACAGCCAGGCAGACAAACACTTTAACACAGACACCTCAGCACAGTCTGGCCACGTACCAGGTATGATCTTCATCTACAAGACAGCCCAGAGGAAGAGGAGGAGGAAGGTGAAGCTGTAGACAGCCAAAGGGGAATGAGGAGGAACACTGGTGCTCCTGATTGTTTGCTCTGTACTGCGCTGTTTCCCTCTTGACTTAAATTTTGACAGGCTGTGCCTGCTGCTTGGATCCGTCAGCCTGCTCCCCCATAGTCGAGGGAGGAGGGATGACATATTGAGCCTGGGGAGGGGGCACAGGGGACTCAGGGGGGAAGTGGGCAGCTGAGGGGAAGGAAGGTTGGAGCTGACAGAGAGCTATAAATATCTAACAGAACCAGATGATCACAGAGTCTCAGTTAGAAACTCTGGCTGGACACTTTGCTAATCAGCAGTCGACCCCCCCACAACCCCCCCCCTGCAAAAACAAGCAGACCACCTCCTCCCACTCTATGTCTCAGTTTTCATCTTTGAAGATGATGGCAGCAGGTCAATATTCTGATAACCAGGCCACTGCTCTCATAAAGAAGTCAGACGTGTGACACCTCTCAAGTTTATTCTGATTAATGATCAGAAGCTTCATTTATTAGAAATAATGTGTTTTGGGTTTTTTATGTTGCACATAAAATGGAAAACTGAACATTTTCACTGATAACACAACATTATCATTCTAACATTGGAATTGTGCGTCGTTGACTTAGTTCTGGTGGATATTTGATTACTTTTTTCAGACAGTGCAGCAGTCTAATGTCTATTTATAAATAACTAACTAATAACATTCTTAATGAAATGAGTTAAACTCCATATGTTGAGCACCGCTGCTGGGAAAAGCTTTCAGGTGGACTAAAATAACCCTAAAGTGAGAGCTAACGCTGATGGAATATTTACTATATCACAAAAGGGTTTAGCGACAGATACTCTGAAAGCACGGCCTGCTCATCACCTGCTGCTTTGGGATTACACTAATGCTTAACATTCTCTAAATATAGAGAGTTCTATTATACATAATGCTATGTCAATTGTGGTGTTGACAATTTGCTCCATTTCTGTGTGCTAAATGCACAGTGTTACACATAGATGGTGGATTTGGCTTCTCTATCGCTGAAACAATGCTGCTAAAAATGGAAGTCTTAAAATGAAATGAAAAGCAGCCATATCAAAGAGATGGATGACACAGAGTTCCTCATGTGTGGAATTCACAAACTCAACTAAACGAGGAGTTCACATGCACTCATACATGTTGGGACTTGGCTGAAAACATGCTAAGCTTGTATGAAGCGGACTGGATAAGATAAAAAACACACTGGTTGACTGTTAAACATCTGAAACTTCAGAATAATAACCACCCTTTCAGCTTTTTCCCAAAACTGAATTCATGCAAGTCAATCTCGTCACTAAAACCCAACATGAATCCTGGGAAATGACTAACAGCATAACTATCTTGGCCAAACCTCTAATATGCTCCACATGTTATCGATCAGTTTCCGGGGTTTGGTCTATGGAGCGTTAACTGTTTGTAACAACTTTTAATCCTCTAGTTGTTCTGCTGCAACACATCTGACTTTAAATCCTAAATGTCAGAGCAGCAGTTCAAAGTCGTGACACAAACTTTATATCTTATAAAAATCTTGGCAGACATCGCAGTCCAGTGGCTTGGGTTTTAAATTGATACCAATAAGATTCTTGGCTTGTGTTTTGATCATAAATTCAGCCAAAAATATTTTTAAAACCATAAAAAAAAACGATGTTTATATATATTTGAGTTTTTTTCTGTTTTTAGCACCGGGACACACGTGACAACTTTGTAGTTAAAATATTGGCTTGAAGTGCTCGTGTCCCTCTCTTGGAAATATAGACCGCTATGTACTGACACTCATAATAAAATAGTAGAAGTGATTACACAGTTTGAATCAGCAGTAAAAGATATCGCACAGTGGCTAAGCTCACGTAGTTTGTTGGGGCAAAACACGTGTGATAGCCAGAAGCGGAAAAAAAACTGCAGGAGATTTTACTTCATCTGTCAAATAACAGCAAAGCTGCTCATTATGATCCTTGTTTTTTATCTCAGTTATTCATAAAAAGGTCAAACTCATTCTTCTAGATCCAGGACATTAAAATGGCCGGTGTGAGTCATGACATTAAAATGATGTCCCACCACAATGACAGGCACAGAGCTGCAGCACACTGTAGCTGTTCATTTCAACCTCACAGTGCATGAAGTGGGCATAATTTCAGAGATGAAAACATGAAGGAGCTAAGAGGCACGTCTGGGATGTCTGGAGTTGAACTGCCTCTGGTGAAATGTGTGGGAAAAGTTTAAACACCCCCTTATGCATGTCATTCCAAAACTGTAAAACTTGTGTTTAGACGTACTGCAGCCTTCATTCTTCTAAAAGAGTGTCACGAGCACGTCAAGTCAAAGGCTTTCTTTGAATTATAACTCTCTTTAATTGACTTTGTTTTCAAAGGCACATTTTTGTGACATAACTCATATTCATTAAAAGACTTTTATTCCTTCTCTGGTTCTTATCACTGACATGTAAGAACAGATAATAAAACTGTAACGTGACAAAAGCAGATGCAACGAACTGCAAACATGTTCCAGGATGTAAAACTGCCTGACAGCCGTTTAATTAGCTAACGTACCAGGAAAACTGCACCTAGATGACAACAGCGCAAAAAGAAAAACATCTGAGAAATCTTCTGACTAATTTAACAGGAAACATGGTAGAAAAATCTAAACTGTATACCATTAAAGCTTTATGACATATTATAAGTTTTACTGAATCTATGGTTGTAGTTGTAGCATGTGATCAGTGTGAAGTATGAGCATGGTTAATGGTCAGCAGATGTCAGTAGTGCACTACTGTGTCCATATGTGAAAATGTCACACATCAAACCTCTCCAGTCAGAAGCAACATTCGATTTTATAATTATTAATTTATTGCACATGTTTTGTTACGTCCATTTATTGGTGAATTCACCTGCGTTTAATTCATGGCAAGTTTCATGTTAATGTGAACGTGAGTCAGAACGTTTTTCTCTCTCTGCAAAATCAAACAAATTTTCCTGATGAGTAACACAAACCGAATCAAGAAGCCAGACTGGTAATTGAAACCAGATCCGTCGTCACGTGTGAATCCAAACAAACACACCCATGAAGTTGCGAGCGACTCGTCCAACTTCCTGACTCCAGTCTGTTGCTTACACCCACAGAAGACAACGCCCATACAGCTCCTCCCTTATACCCACTGAGACCTAAATAATGGAACTGATAGTGAAAATAACAGTTTTTTTCTGTTTTTAAAGCTGTGAAAGAATGTCTGCAATTTAAAATGTCATTAAATCATATAGGTTTAATTTGAGCTGAGCCACCCACGGCGTTGTGTTGAACTAAATTCTTACTATTTTTTAGCTTTAACTTCTTTAGTCCAGTACAAGCAGATGCAAACTGGTGTTGATGGTATTATCACATCATCTTCATAACTCCTACATCCTTTACTTACTGTTACAAGTGGTATGTTTGTCTCTAATAAATAACAGATTGAGTAAAGAAGACAAATAACCACATAATCTAAACCTGAGCCAAGAACATTATATTACTGGAGCAATACTCCCACAGGCACCACACCTTCCTCTTAGTTTGATTGGGTTTTAACTCATGCACAAGTGTCCCTGCAGACAACTGAATGAGGCTGAAATGAAGCAAACAGCCCCACCTTCTTGGACTGATGGCAGGTCTGCATAATCATTTTGGCAAATGCTTTGAGAAAACTCCAGAGATTATTATTGCACAGTAGAAATGAATTTCCCACTCAAACATGTTATTTATTAAAGGAAAATGGGACGGAAATGGAAAATAAAATGTTCTTAAATGTTCAAAGCAAACTAACTTACCTGTTAGTTACCTGCTGTTTTGAGCTACATTTTGCAATAAAAAAAACCTTTAATACATTTAAGTATGATTGAAGCAGTAATGTCTGTGTGGAATCTGTCAAGAACCCAAGTGAGACAGTGCAGTTAAGACTTCATCTGTTTCAACACACGACTAAATCACAGCCACATGTCAATAGTCTCTTCTCACTCTCATATTGAAATCATTCTTAAAGAGAGCCGTCTCTACATTCCAAACTGAAACTCCTGTAATGTGCAAGTCTAACGATTTCATTTCGTCCTTAAAAACCACTTGGGGGAAGAAAAGCCAGACATTAAAAAAACGGAAATGTTTTGGAGAGTGAGGCAGCGATCGAGCTGTCAAATATCCCACCTAACACAGTTTTAGGAGAGGTGGGAGTCTAAATGCAGGAGCATCATATGAACAGACAGGACAGGTCAATTAACAGAAATTCAAACAAACCTTCAATAAAGTTTGGCCATGCCTTCTGCTGGAGATCCTCTGGCTTCTCTGGTGAGGGGACACACTCAGGTGTGGCTCCTTGCACGTTGACCTTTGCCTCCTTTGACAGGAGAGCTCTTTCCAGAGCTATTTCTTCCAGAACATCCAAGTCCAGTTCCTCTTCCTCCACCTCAGGTTTGACAGGTGGAGGAACTGGCTGCTCCCCACCAGCCTGAGGACTGAGGATCTGCTTCACTTCAACTATCTCCTCTACCACCACAATTTTCTTCCTCATGTTGACCTCGTTTGTGTTCAGTCCTTGGGACTCACAGGTATCCTCTAAGGGAGACTGGACAAGCTGGGCTGCGGGTGTGGTAGTGGTAGAGGGTGTGTCCTCCGAGTTCCTCTTGTCTTCCTCGTTTGTTAAGGCTGCAGAGATAGAGAGCCTTTCCTGTGTGCTGCACTCTGCTGCCTGAATGGCCAAGTGTTGTGCAACTCTGGGAGGCTCCTCTTGCTCGATGAGAGGGCTGGCTCCAGCCTTAGCAGCCTCTGCTGGTGCTGCTGACTCTAATTCTGTGGGTGCTTTACTCACATTGGAAGATGTTTTTGGTTTTGGAACCTCCTGCTTATTTTTTTCTGCAGTGAGCTGTGCAAGCTCCACCTCCCCTTTGTCTGTTGGGGCCTCAGAGAGCACAGCTGCTGCCTGCCTGACTTCCTCAATGCACATTCTTTCAGGAGTCATTTTTGAAGGAACTTTAGTTTCTGTCAGTTTAGAGGCCATGACAGGGCTATCTTTATCTGTGTCCTTAGGCAGTGTTGTTATGTCAGGGGGTGGCAGTGTTTCTGCTTCAGGGGAAAGGACAGGCTTTGTGTTTACAGTTTCTGATTCTGGTGTCATCTTACCCTTTTTTGTACCTTTTCCTTTCTTCTTTCTTTTTGACGGCTCCTCTGAAGTGTTTTCTGTACTTGCTAATGATCCAGTCTCACCAGGGATTTTTTTACATTCTGGTGGCAGTTTAGAGGTTTTCTCTTCAGGTTTTGTTTGCATGAGCTCAACTGGACTTTTTTTCTGCACCATAACTGTTTCCTTTATTGTAACAGTTATATCCTCTGATTTTCCAGGTTCCATTTCGGGCAGCGTAGCTTTTAACTCACTCGTGTGATATAATGATCCCTGTGCAATGTTGCTGACATTTCTCTTTTCTTGCACATCTTTAAGATCTACAGCAGGTGTTGAACGGAAAGGTGGTGTGGCTTCTTCTGATTTAGACAATGGTTTTTTAAGTGTTTCCTCCTTTAGCGTCCCATCAGATTGTTTGCTGCTGTCTAATATTTGTTCATTGATGCAACTTGTTTTACTTTCAGGCTTGTTTTCCTCTGCTATCACCATGACGGTAGGCTCAGCCAGCTCAGATGTAGTAACTAGTGTTGGTACTTTAGTATTTTCTCTCATACCCTCTGGGGATTTGACTTTGTCTTTAGAGGCTATTTCTTTCTTTTTCTTTGACTGAGACAATTCTTCCGCATTGGTGCTCTTAGATATGTCGCCTGCAGACTTCTTTTTCTTTTTCGTTGATTTGGCGGTTCCTTCAGCTGCTTGTTTTGTGTCTTTAACCACCTCTGTAGGAGCAGCATTTTGAATAGGCTGAGATGAATTCATGTCTTCTTGAACTTGTTCAAGGCTCTTAACTGCGACTCCAGAGCCCTCTTCTGGCAGTAAAGTTTCACCTCTTTTGACATGTGAAATGTCTACACTTGTTGCTTCCTGTTTTGTGCTCATTGCTGTAACTGAAGCATTCTCTGTTGCAGGTTGTGGCTCTTCCAATCTGTACTGAGGTGCTGAGGAGGTTTTTGTCTCAGGGGTAGATTTAACTCCAAGTACTGAGGACTCAGTTGATGATGTCCCTTTGAAAGACACCTCGTCTGTTTTGGACTTTCCAGTAAGATTTGGTGATGCTACATAAGCATGAACTGGTCCTTGGTTGACTTTGATGATGGAGACATCATCTGATGCATTAGAGAATCCAGCTGGGTTTCTGTCACTGCTCTGATGGTTAGGTTTGCTGCTCATCTGTATTACTTTGTCATCTTTCTCTGTGACATCACACTCCAGTTTAGATTTCACTGGGGCCTTTGCCTTTGTTCCCAAAGGTTTAACTGAAACCTCATTAACCTCTTCTTTCTTAAGCTTTCCTTCTTTGACTTCAGCAAGTTTAACATCAACAGGGATGACAGAGTTACTAAAAACTTTAGATGTTTCCTGAGTAGATTCCATTGTAAGAACTGGTTTGGGCTTGACATTTGCTGTTTTGTCTTTGACAGTAATCTTTCCAGGTTTTGTTTTCTCTTCGTTGATGTCCATATTAGGAAGACTTGTAACAGTTGAACAGCTTGTGATCTCTTCATTAAACGTCAAGGAAGCATTCTGATCAACAATCTTAGGCTTCTCTTTATTCTTTATCGTTTTGTTTGTTTCGGTAGTAGGAGAGCTGTATGCTAACTTTGATGTTGCAGCACCTGCAGCTGCATCAACAGCAGTCACAGGTAATGGCAAAACTCCTGTTGAGGAGTAGATCAGAGTGGTCTCTGATGTGGCCTGTTTTGAAATCTCTCCTTGAGCAGGAACAGAACTTGGCATCTTGTTTTCAACCTCCAGCACTTTTCTCTCCTGTGATGCTACTGGCCATTCATTTACAGTGGGTTCTTTATAATTGACTCTTTTTATCATATTCTCCTGAATGGTCATGGATTCACTGTTAAAGCTAGACCCCCTTTGGTAAAGAGGCTGATGATGTTTCTCAGCTTCCAGTGATAGTTCTGGTTTACTTCGTTCTGAAGTTAGTGGACGACCCCTGAACCTGGGGGTCCTATCAGAGTACTTCTCTTGCTCTCCAGTACCCATCATCTTATGGCGGTAGCCTCGACGCTCAATGAGTGCTTCCTGGCTTTCTGCTTCACCCCTCTGGCCTGGCTTTGGAACATAAGATGTGGGACCTTGTACAGATTGGACCCTAGTAGCACGATGGGCAAGAGCCAAAGTAGCAGTTGGCTTTCTAACCCTCTGCAAAGAGGCTGGAACAATCTCAGTGGGTAAGTGGAGGTAGTCACGCAGATAAACAATACCATCATTGGTAAGATACCAGTAGAAATGCCTCCAAGCAAAAGTTTCCTTCACATAACCTCTGGATTTAAGAGAGCCCATTGCACGGATTACTTGTAGGTTGCTGACACCTTGTACATCAGGATGCTTTATTTGGGGCCTTTTGTCCTTCTTGGCCACCATAACACCATCTCGAAAAAGGACTTCATAGATGGCTTTTAGGTCTCGCATGGGCATCAACATTCCAGCAACCATTGTGCTTAAAGTCAGAAAAGTCCCTCAAAATAAAGCAAAAAAATCTGGAATATAAAATAACTAAATGTAAAGAGTCACAAGTTTAATGATGTTTAAGACTCCAAGAAAAAAATTTGATTCCAACTGTCATGTGCTTCTCAATTCAGTTTGAAAAAAAAAAGTCAAAGCACAAAAGCTTTAATTTTCTTACTGTCTCCTCCTCGTGTTCTTGATGATCCTTCAGTTGCTGTGAAGAAAGTCAGAATTCCTCTTTATAGAGATCAGATATATGTTGTTCCCAGTAAATATAGTGTGGCAGGGAATGAACGGTGTCTGTTCAGCCGAGATGGCAATGACAGAATGGAAGAAAGGCAGCGTGTGCGAAAGACTGAGAGAGGGAGTGTGGCACACTTCTCCGTCCGGCTCCACCTACCTTGTGTCTCTTTTTCAAGAGAAAAAAAAAACTAAGCTGAAAAAAACACGTCACTTAAGGAAAAAGCAAGGAGAAGAAAGGAATAAAACAATTCATAGTAAACTGTTAAATATGTAGACAGAGCAAAGTCAAATAAGTGTGCACAAGCACATGTTCTGTTGCTCTGAATTCTACAGTGACCCGCCCACACAAAAAAGAGCACACCCCTTGATTCAACACACACATACACACCTCTAAACTCTCACTACAGCCGGCTGGCTCACACCCTCTGAGTGTCAGACGATAGTCCAGTGAACGTGCTGCACAGATATCAGCAATGAGAAAATAAAAAAAGCACTTGGCATACTCTAGTCGCCTCCTCGGGCGCATGGTGTCCAGTTTTACACATTTCCGGATCAGTTCTAAATAAAAAAAAATTTCACTTTAAATACAAGGTGTCCTTTTCAGAGTTCAAAGACGTACTGTTTAAAACTTTCAACAAAAATCTCAACAAGAATGGCCTCTCTGAACAGGTAAACACATTTAGCAATTCTTTAAATAGACAGGACATGAAAAGACTGAATTAATAGTAACATACAGTGGTAGTCTGATATGATACATGTCTATTTTATTTCACAAAGCTGACATTTAGTTTACTTCTATTTATGTGTGTCTGTTGTTAGGGTATCAGAGTTGCTAAGGAAAGGAGACTACATGCTTTCTGCCTCACACTGTGCATTAAAGTGATGCAACAAGCTGTAAAGCTCCCTAAACTTGTGCTACTGCTTCAGACAGCTAACATTAGCTTCCACTTGGGAACTAAGACTCTATCTTTCACAACTATATAAAGAGCTGCGCATTATAGCTTGTCTTTTCTGCTCTCCATGGAACATGATATCAGATTTCCATCCCTAGATCACTTTTCTCTGCTGTGCATCTGTCTCCTGTTCATCTCTCTGTGTCAGAAAACATGTCGTGTCCCCGTCAGAAAGACTAGAAGACAATCTGACAACTGCTGGTTAAAGCAGAGGAGCACATATTCACCCCCCACACAGATAAGACAGGGATATACTAAGGTGCAGAGTAATCAGACAGAGCTGTGCTCAAAGACAGTGATCCAGATAGAAAATTATAGTAGCAGTGAATGAGTAGCAAAGAAATAATGCCTTCCTACTGCTGCTGTTTTAAACCTCTCCATTACACCGTCAAACCATGTTTTGCTTTAATTTGCCATGGCAACAGTCAAATGAAGTGAGTCAACTCAAAGAGTAGGCAAAGCACAACCACTTTTCAGCCAACGGTGGAGAACCAAAAGACCGTTGAGCAGACAGTCAATCCCATATTCTAATCTGTAGTAAAGAGACAGCATATGGTAAAACTTCCTTTGGAAATCGACATATTACTTATTATTACTAACTTATCTGATTCCTTAGTAATGCTGATAATAAGAACTTATGTTATGTAATCAGGTTGTTAGAGATGTTTCTATCAGATTCGGACAAAACAACCAGAGCTTGTTGTATACATAATTTAACTACTGCAGGTATGATTAAGAGCTCAGGTTATGAGTGTGAAGGCAGCGCAGAGGGCTGATGGGGTGGATGAAGACAGGAATTTGGAGGTTTGTTGCACAGCAAAGGTATTCCATATTTCGAAACAAGTATCTGTTCAGTCACATTTGGAGGTTTGCCTGACAATGAAAACAGATTCAGAGTTTCGCACAGCCCATTATATTTGCTTATGTAAATAAACGTGAGCCCGTTTCGGTTAGAACATCAGATTTTGTACACTGAACTGAAAATTGTTCTCTTCTGACCTGTTTTGATAGTAAACTGACATTCATTACTCACATTCCTGAGTTCAACGCTGGTCTGGAGCAACCTGCTGAAAAATAAAAGCAGGCATCACACTGTGTTTCACTATCTGAATAGAGATCAGGGAAGGAATCCCAGACAGATGCTGACTGATGTTTTTGCTTTTGAATTAAAAAGTAACTGATTAGTTTGATTTCTGAGTTTAAGTTATGTCAATATAACTGTTGGTTTATGGATTAATTTAATAATATGTTCATCATTATGTTAGATTTATTTAGTTGTGTTTATCATAGCATCTTTCATTGGCACATATAAAATACTGTTTTAGTTCCTTGTTGTACTGCATTCCTAATCTACAAATCACCACTAAATCTAGCCCTTAATTTTCAGATTGGCACATTGTTTAATCTTTTACTTCTTTATTTTAATCTTTCACATCAAAACTAACAATAATTTTATAAAAGTAAACAAAAAACAACGACAATAATTATTTAAACTACAGCTGACCGTTTCCAGTTTGGAGTCTCTCTTTTATTAATTAGCTACTTATGGGACTATCGGTATAATCCTTAACACAATGGTCAGTACGTTTCATAACCCGAGTTTGACAGGAACCTGCGTGTGGTTCAGTCATCAGAGCAAATAAAGCAGCTATGTTAAGTCATCAGATACTCTGTGACTCATCAAGTGATTTAGTTTTTGTTTTGGATTCTACTGAAACATACTTTTAAAACTTGTTCAGTTTCATTAGTTGTGGGAAAATAAAATAATGATCAACATCAAAACTCTATCAATCTATAATCATCACTTTAAATCTGCTGCATTTCAGTCAAAGTTCCTAGACTTGACCCTTATTCAGACTATTTTTAGATGCTGCAGCAGTGAACCCAAAAATTATGGGCATGAAGATGTAGTTGACTAAAACAGTTAAAGGAGAGGTGAGTATCTGTGCTATTTCCTGGTTAGGACTCAGCTTCTGCTGTTTCAGACCTCCCCAAGTCCCAGAATAGACTTGTCACCACCAGCTGATGGCGGCTGGTAGCTGGCGACTGGCTCAAACTGGCCTGACATAAAAGACACCGGGAACTTGTTGGACCCACCAAATAATTAAACTTTTTAGGTGAAAAAAATCTGTTTAGATAATAAAAAATTGAATTTAAAAATAATATTTCTATATATTGCATATAAATAGCTGTATTTCTTTATTTTTTTCATCAGTTGATAATGTGAGTATTATTTTTCTACCAGATTATTTTCAAAAGAATAACTGAAATCTTTTAGGTTTTTAAATCTTTTAGTTTGTTATTTACAGGATAATGTGTTTATTCCTGTAATGACAATGAGGACCTGCTGTAAAGGCTGTTAGGAAGCAACATCTTTATCCTGCTGGTGATGTTTGGATGTGGCACACCGGGTGGATTGGTTGTTGTTTTATGGTAATTTTGCTGTAATCTATAGCAGACATAAAAAAAAAGAAATATTTATCTGGCTTCAGTCTGAAAACCTGTATTGGATGGATGGATGGACGGGAAAATGTCAGACTCGATTATCATGGTGTCATTTGCACCATGTCTGCCAAAAACTAGGAACTTTTAGATGTGTCATATTTTCACCCTCACAACAAAACATGAATAGATTTTTACTGAGACTTAATCGCAACACCACATTTATAATCACGTTAAACAAATGTTAGAGAACAGTTATGAATACCTCTTTGCCCTCAGATGAACCAGAAAGCAATCTGAGACTATGGAGGTCTGTTGTGGTCACGACTTGTTCCAACCTTAAAACTAAAGGTGACAGATGTCTTTCTGTTTGGCTTTCACAGCTCTGGTGTGAGCTACCGAAGCTGCTCTAAAGTCAAATCCACCTGCTTCTTTTCACCTTTGAAATTCACGCTGATGCTAAATCCATAAATATATTATTTTAACATTACTTATACGCTTTTAATTCATAGAAACAGTTTGTGAAATTATGAGCAAAAGTCTAAACTTATAAAAACCATGACTTGCACTTCTGTAGTTGTGATAAATTTACCTGCAATGTGACAGAGTTTTATACAGACGATGAGCCTATTCTAATTAAAGGAGGAAGTTCCTGGCACTAACCCAACAGGCAGGACAGCTGTGCCCCCCCCCGCTGCAGGTTAAATCTCCATTATCTGATGCAGAAACACGAGACTGTTGATAACAGCTTTAATGGAGGTTGTTGTGTCACAAAAGAATTGATAGATTTCAGCAGTAACTGTTAATCATAAAGCTTCCCATGCATCCATGTTTAATTGTTCTACTTCTGGTCTCTGGTGGGGGGGACTGCAGGTAATGAACACAATAAATCTGAAAACCCACTGGTGTTGGACCAACTCAACATGGAACACTAATAAATTGACCTGCACACCAAAGCAGGAACCCTGTTCTTTTCATAGTTCCAGCTCTGTTTGACAGAACCTACTGTGTGCTCAAATGATTCATAGTTAAATCTAAACATACGTGTCTCATGTTTTTTCTAAAGCCACTTTACTATGAGAAAAAAAAAAGGTTTTTACTTCTACAGGGAAATATGTGTAACTGCTCCCTCAAGCTTATGTGAGCTGTATGTAAATTATAAATAAAAAACTGACTCCACATTATGTTTTCAACTCAGCAAGTCATGGATCATCCAGATTTTTCTCTTTTCCGTTGCGGAAAAAAAATGAAATCCTTGAAAATAACTCCAATCATGCTTCTCGCTGGCCAAAAATGAGCTGGAGCATTTAAAGTTTGTTCAAAATGTGCAGTTACAAGATGTAAACGAAGGCCGGGTGTCAACAGAAACAGCAACACAACAGGACATTTCCTTCAATCTATTATCAGAACTTAAGGTAACAAGAGTTGTTGTATTTTACAGAATACTACACACAAACTACACACGATTCTCCCCAGTTTAACACAGACCGTAACAGAAACCAGATATTTTGAGGTAAAATTCCACAAACAGCTAGTGAATACAATAACACTTTGTTCAGTAAACAAGTTCCAGCAGTGAGATCTGGACAGAGAATTCAAACCAGCCCTCTACCCTGTTATTCTTTCTCTAGCAATAGCTGTGTGCCAGCTCAGCTAACAGCAGCCAGAGATCAGACTCAGCATGCATGAGATGTGTTACACCATTCTGGAGCTAGAAGGCTTTCAGTGCTGTTGCACAAGATCAATCAATGTTGCCTACAAATTCCCATCAACTTATCTGATTTCACATTATGAAATATTAAATATACTCTGAATATGGTCTCATTAGAAAAACTTAAATTTGACCAAGAAGTGTTTTTGTGCATCCTCAGTTCGTTATGCTGTTTTGAAGGTATTACTCACCTTTTTTAGGGCTGAGCCAGAACCGATCTCCAAGAGGATCCCCACTGTCCCTGCTACTCTGAAACGACATATCCTGCAAAGGCCTCAGTGGCTCCCCACCTTCTTTACGCTTCTGCTACACTGTTACGATGCCTTTTCAACCTAACGAGACTCAATGTCCCACCAGCAGATAGATACAGCATGCAAGATGTGGCTAAAAAAGTGAAGGAAAGGGAGTGGAGGGGTACTTTCAGGGTGGAGAATGTTTGTGAGAAAAAGCGAGAACAAGGCAATCTTTTCATCTCTGTCCCATAAATGCAGAGAAACATCCACACTATAAATCTGAGGCCCATGCCAGGCCGGACACATCCTTTCTGCTGCCCTGGATACCCTGCTCCATGTCTCATACATCTGAAGGCACCCACACTTTATTCTGGCCCCAACTAGCAGAGAGATACACACTGGACTCTTTGTTCATGAAACCAAGAAAATTACAGTTCCAGAGATTAAGACAAGGAGGGTACAAGGGAGGAGGGAGAGGACAAAGAAACTAAATGAAGATAGACAGAAAACAAAGAACCAGAAGCCACTTTTTGCACTGCTGAGAAACTCAAAGTACAACTCTGGCTTTGTCTGCTGAGTTCTTAATCGTTGGTTTATTGGACACATTTAATTGAGCATGTTGTGAGATGCTGAATCACACTGCTGGAATCAGGTATTAGCAAATGAGAAAACAGTCCAACCACAGAGCTTCAGCTGTATAACACTGCAAGGACCAAACAGTAAAACCACACGTATCAAAGAAAACAGCAAGAAAAAACATATTGGGCTTTTATCTCTTTGGGCTTGTAAACACCAGATACTGAAGGCTGTGACACACATGCTGTAAATACTCTGCTGCTTCTCTGGACTTTGACACTAGTAATCATTTCACAGTGCATTCAAGGTTCTTCTCAGATCAAGGTTCTCCTCAGATGGTTCTGAAGAACATAACATCTGTTAATTATCTAACAATCTGGCAAAACATATCACTGACTCAAACAAACTTGAATGCATCTTGTTTACTGCCAACATGTGATGCACAGATGAGTACTGATTCAGCAGAATAAAACAAACAAACTGTCCTGGGACCAAGACATTCTGCACAGTGACACATTCTGAATTCAAGTTTTATGTTAACATCAAATGTATTTGCATATAGCACATTTAACCACAACAAAGATTTACAAAAATAATTTACAATTTTAACACACAACAAATAAAAATCAGGACTAAAATATAGAATATAATATGCAAAAAATAGGCACAAAGGAACATTAATGGGAATACAAATCCCAAATATATTACCAAAACTTTTGCAACCTCTGTGTTCCATGTACTCACATGTGAACTTTAATAACATACCACGTGGGTTTAATGAGCAGTTATCCCTCATCTTCAGCTCTTCTGAGAAGGTTTTCCACAAACTTTAGACTTATGTTTATAGGAATTGTTGACCATTTTTCCAGAAGCACATTCATGAGTAGATCAGGTGCTGATGTTTAAATATGTCCTGACTCACAATCGCCTCTTTAATTCGTCCAACAAGTGTTTTGTGCATTTGAAGTTAAGACTCTGTGTGCATGCTTGTCAAGTTCTTCCACACCAGATTCACTCATCCATGTCTTTATGGATTTGCTTTGTGCACAGGTGTCCTATCATGTTGGAACATCATAGGTTGCTTTTGTAAACTCTGCCCACAAAATTGGAAGCATAAAATTGTCCAAAATGTTTTGGTATGTTCAAGAATTAAAAGTTCCTTTAACTGGAGTTAATAACCCAACTCTAATGATAAACAACCCCATATCATGATCCTCCTTCCACTTTGTCAACGTCAAGCAACGCTCATAACGTTCCAAGTTTGACGTTTGAAAGTTGAAGCTCATAACGCCTGCCAGTCAGAGTGCGTAGGTGTTAAAGCTCGTAATTCTTGACCGTTAAAAAGAGCGCGAAGGCGGGGTTTTCTTTGTTATCGGATGTTCTGAGCTATGGCCGATCATATAGAGAGAGTGGCTTGGCTTTATTTACTCTGTGGATACACCCCATTCTTCAGATGCATTTTGAGTTTGAGGAGTTAAACCATGTGCTCCTACATATGATTGAGGTTTGCTTCCAGCGCTACTTCCATATGTCCTGCGTCCTGTTTGAAGACTTCCTGCTTCATTCAGGTACGTCACTACGATGAGATGCTCTGATTGGTTCACATGCCGCTTCAAGAGAGTTACGAGCGTCAAAAGTTCAGCGTTTTGAGCTTTCCAAGCGTTTCAAGCGTCAACGCCTGAAACGCTCAAAAAGCTTGAAAAATTGACGCTCATAACGCTCACAAAGCGACGCAGAGCCGTTGACGTTTGTCTGACGCACTCCACCATAGACTTTACATGTAAACTTGCCGCTTCTGATGTTGACGGTTGGGCCGGTGTGAACGCACCATATTGTAACTCCACGACATTCTGCAGTACCACTTTGTGGATGAGTTGCTATTATTCCAAGTGTCCTTTTAATTCTGTGTTGTGTTGAAGGACAAATCATAAGCAGACCAAGCCTGAGTTTTAATTTTACAAGTTTCTTCTGAATTGCTATACACCGTTCCCCTGGGTCAAAATGACCCAAGCACAACACAAGGAAGACTTAAAAGACGTTTTTCAACTCAAATTGCAAATATTGGTTTTCTGTAGTGTATCAATATTTAGAAGGCCCAAACATGCAATAAAGAATGGTACATAAATATGATGCACCAAGTGAAATATTTATGAACTTCAGTTAATATATCAACTGTTTATGTCTTCAGGAATTTTCCAGTTGGTGCCTGTCATAGATACACATATAGAGCAAGGCAGAGCACAAAGGTAAACATTGTCATAGATTTTTAGGCAGCTGCTACAAAAGTCTGATCAAAAGTCTGATCATATTTTTATGAAACAAGAAAAATTGGTTGTTGACTGCAGAGCTCAAGGGTGTGTGGAAATCAAGATGATGTACGATAACAAGTTAAATTAGTACAGAAACAACTGGGAAGCCTGTGAAGAGATGCAAAGACTGTTATGTGTTCATATGTTTGTATTCCTGTTAAAACTTGAGCTGCTGCTTTGAATAGCATGTTAACAAAACACTGTTCTAGACCAAGATATGGAGCATTACAGTAGACCAGATGAGAGGTGTCAAAACCATGAACATTTCTTGTTTAATTGGGTTTATTGTGCTCTGATAAAACATTAACTTTAAACTCAATATTTGTGCAGTGCATATGTGCGTGTGTGTGTGTGTGTGTGTGTGTGTGTGTGTGTGTGTGTGTGTGTGTGTGTGTGTGTGTGTGTGTTTGTGGGTGTGTAAAACCAGTAAAAAGCAGCTGACTGTTACAAGATGGAGCTTTATTCTGGTAAGTAAGGAGGGTGTGAAATGGCAGAAGGGCGTGGCAGGTCTGGCAGTATTAGCCAGCAGGGCCTGTCCTTTTGGCCCACACAGAGACATAAGAGCATTCTGGACACACAAAATCTGATTTAATACATACAAAACAATAAACACTAATAAGCCTGAATGATCATAAAATGTACCCTAAACAAGTGTTTTGTTTTTATCTTCCTTGAAATCAAAGAAAAAGAAAACAAAACAAGAATTTGAATAGTTGCCTGATGACTCATCTGCAAACTACACATGGGAGTGGTCATGAGGGCTCTGGTTACTATAACGACACAGCCCACAGGTTAGGCAAATACCCTGTGCTGTCCACAGCTGAAGTCCTGGTGAACACAGGCCTGCTGCTGCTGTTGCCAGGGGCAACCAGCTATCAAACAACAAACCTGACACAGGATCCAGACTCTGGACTTTCTGACTCTAACACAATGTGCACATTTCTATTCTAATCTAACCTAAAGAGGCTGAGCTGTATTTTTAGACAGGTATCCTGATGAACAGCATCTAATTAAACACACTGCAAGTTCCTCTTTACTCAAACACACAGTATACGGTCCCTTCCATACACACACTGACATTTAATTTATTAGTCTTGCTACCATAAAACATTTCCAGTCTGGGGAGAATGAATCAGTTGCATTCTTTCTATCCTCAGAGTGAAACAGAAAATCTGACTGAATGAGCTCTTTCCTAAAGGGAAACTCACTTTCTGTGTAAACGAAAGAAAAGCCCGTGCTGCCACCGTTTCAGAGTCCAGTTACAGACAGCAGTGACTCACAAACACCATAATGTAATTTTCGTGAAGTAGCTTTGTGACATTAGAGGCCAGCAGACTTCTCTCCTGCTGCAGAGATTTGGATTCCTTTTAAAGGAACAAGGCAACATTTAAGATTCAAAACATGGATTTTTTAGATTATCTGAAGAAATGAAGCAACATTTGACCTTCCTCCCTAAAATCCTGTCATACCAACACTGATAGGTGAGGACAGAGTGCAGCCCCGGCAGGAAAAGAGACATCTTTGAAGTCAGATGTTAGTTAGATAAATCAATGCAACAGTCCATCTGCAGAAATGGGTGAGGAACATACTTTTTAAATAGCTGTTTGTATGAGGTTTTTCTTGTATTTTGCACAGTTTACACATCAACCTCAGGAATGTTCTGGTTATCTGGTATTATAGAAGCAGTCTGTAATTTCTGGAACAAAAATGTGCCCAGCATGCCCCCTCATGCAACAATGTGAGGAAAGACTGAGTTGTTACTCATCGACTGACATTCATGCAAAAAATCAAGTGCCAGTGAGATAAATAATTATGGAGCTACAGAACTTATCAGATATGCAAACTTCATATTTTGCATAATTTCCTTTGATGTTTTTTTTTTATTATTTTTTTGGGCGACATGGGGGTGTTGTTCCACACAACATAGTATGTATTAACACCAGTACAGCAGCTATAGAATGTTAAGTGAATCATGTTATTTTTAACATTAAACCTTAATCCTTAGGGTTGGACAGTAACATAGTGATAACTGAGGTACCAAAATTTAGCCACTATATTTCTTTAAATAATTTTCTTAAAAACGCTGCTGCCAGTTGGATCCCTGCAATGAGCAAATAAGTTGAAACTCTTCTTCTGCTGTCGCTCCGACAGTCGTCTTGCTTTTCAGCTGTTTATGTGTGGGACAGCAGGAAGCAGAGTGCTGCCTCCTTTGCTCATTCCCTCTAATATGTGACTGTTTTTTAATGCCCAATAAAATGATTAAGAAGTATCTTAGATGTAAAAATACTTTTAACTTTTAAATCTAAAAAAATGCTGCTGCTTTTTAAACACTTGATTAATCAATTGTGAAGCAGACATCAGTTAAACACACCAACACCTGATACCCTCTGGATGGGCAACAACTACATCTTCAGATCAGACTCTCAGTCTGTCTTGTGAAAATCTGAACATGCTAATAAGCAGGTAGGAAGAAAAAAATGACTTTCAGAAGAATCCAGTTGATTTTGGTACATAACTTGTAAATCTTTTTAAATAACTTTTACGCGACAGGTTGATTTGCTAATGTTACTGTAATATTCTAAACCTTTTGCTCAGATGATCACCATATTCATGTATTGTTTAAATCACTTTGTTCCATTATAGCAATGAAAAATTGTTACTGACTGATTATTTTGCCTTGGTATCATTTTAGGAATGGCATAAAAAATGTATATGGCCCAACCTTATCAAGAGGTACGAAAATATTACACGGACTTTTTGCATCTGATCAGCTAGTGATTTACTACCCAACCCCAACAACAGTTTATGTGTCCTCATTTCTGCAGGCCGTGACGTTTTGCTTTCCTTTGCATGGCTGAATATCCTGTTTTCCACTGTGACACCTTAAACTAAAACTCTAGCCTTTAAAGTTTGAATAGCAGCCCAAACAATGGCCAAGTTTCCATTTCCTCAAATGTAAGACAGACCAGTAAGGAGGAGCAGCTTCAACATGGAACAATGCAGTGGACTCAGTTACTGCCAAGGGCAAATTAAACTGGGATAGAAGTGACATTCTAATTAAAAAAAGACACTGACTGACCCTTAAGGGTGTGTGTGGCCCATGTGGGGACAATACAGCAGAGTCACTACAGCCAGGAGAGTATCAGGTTTCACCCTGACAGCTCTGAGAGCAGCTTAACATTTAAGGATCCATCTCTCATGACACAGACGCCGTATGAGCTCACGGTGGTGTGTTAAACTGTTAATGTGCAACTGAAAGCTGTGTGAGAGCCAATAATCTCAACACAAATACCAATGGACAGCCTATATGGTCTATGTGACTACATAACAATATGGACTTTAGTGACAAGTCAACTGGAAACTTCATGTGTTGGAGATAAATAGTACCAAACGAAACTGAACATGATCTTGAAAAGAGAGATGTAAACCAGATGGGTCACCAGAGAATATCCTCAGGTTCCCTTTGTACACCTGCCAAGCCTTTTATTTAAGGTGTGTGCATGGTAGGAAGGTAGTGGGATATGTACTGTAGCTGCAGAAAAAAAAAACACAATCTGATTGTTGCTTTATGAGTTCAGAGTAACTGAACAGTCTTTGTTTGCCACCCCCCCACCCCCCCCCACCCCAAACACACGCTTGTCTTTGCACATTTGCACATTTCTTTCAACAATCTTTGATCTTACCACTTGCAGCCTCTTTATGTTCACTGAGCCGTGATTCCAAAATGCAATAAAATCTGCACAAGCGGGTGTCGAGCTTTCACTACTTCTGTATTTTTGTGTAACAGCAGTAAACAGGTAATCAGTTTCATTGCACACCTTAAGGTATGTTACTCCGAGGCACAGTTGTAAAACAATCCTTCCCATATGAGGGGTTAAACGACGGTATACCCTGGAGGTCCAGCCCCTTCAGTTTTATCACACTAACTGTAAAACATATTCCAGATGTACTTCAGAAAAAGATTCATGGCCTGTGAGGGCACTTTCTGACCCAGCCTTTCATATTCTCCAGAGTAAATGACTCCTTTTCACAGCAAAACTTGTCCTAAATTCTAAGTAAAGGAGTGAATTGATGCTTCTATGTCACTGAACTACTGATTAAAGTTGCAATGCACGAACATGTTGTCAACCTTTTTCAGCAGAAGATAAGGATTTAAGTTAGTAAACTAAATGTCTTTTCACCAGCTTTATTGTTGCTCAGTTCATATTTGATGTGTATCAGTACCAACAAGAGTTCAGTTTAAATAACCAGAGTACTTATTGTTTGGAAGCTGCAGGTGTGTCCCATCATTCTCCAACAACAAAGGCACCACACAAGAATAATAGGAAGGGAGGAGGGCACTCACCTGGAAAACAAAATGAGAAACATACAAGTGGTCAAAATAATGGGACTACTGAGAACTGATGTACTCAGAACTGAGACAGAATGTTCATGAAACTGACAACTGCTGCCTCATATCGCCATCTGCTGGAGAAACAAATTAAAAGCAAGTTGGGAAATTCTGACAATTATTAGCTGAATACATTCAGAGAAAATTTAAGATTTTTACAATATAATTTGCAAATATTGACTGTTTTTAAGTATAAAAACCAAAATAAATTCATAAAACACTTACATTTTTACTAATTTTGGCAAAATTGGCACCGAATCAATGATTGTGACAAGTTAAAAATGTTTTTTAAGATTATCCAAATCAATTTAACATCAGTCCACTCCAAATTGGAATTACCAAGTCTTTAGTTTTTATTGTGTATCTGCACAAATACATTGCTGGCATTTATTTTTTTATTGCTTCTGTCAAAGAAACCTGCTTTAAGAAACCAACATGGACACAGAAACTCTCTAACCTTAAAAGGAATTCAGTCCACCTCTGTGTTGAGGCTATTTTAGATGAAAGGATTTACAGCTGTCCTTCATACTGAGGTCATCCCCTCAGATCCGAACCTTTACCACCCACATCGCTCAGCCTCAGCGCAGGACAATCCCCCCCAGAAGAACCACAACAGGTTTTTATGTGTATGAAGCTCCAGTCCTGCTTATGTTACACATGTGCAACTAACACTGTGTTAAATCATCACCTATGACACTAGTGATCCGGGAAATATCCCACTCTAAAATAGGATCTGTCTAATATGTGGTATAGATTTCAACAGCTGGCTTTCACTGTCTGAGTGTTTATGGTGAACATTTATAGTAATTTGATAATTTACATAAAATAAAAATGTGACGACAGCAACAGGATGGAAGGATTTCATATCTGCTGGATCTTTATATTCTGTTGTACTTTTTAAACAATTTTTTTAAAACTTAGATGAATCATAGTACACTGAAAAAAGTGAAACGACTGTGGCATTCCATCAAAGTACATTTTTAGATTGGTCTAATGAAAAAAAAATTATTTCATTAATAAACCTATTGTTTTTAGTTTGATCAAAAGTAAAATACTTTCCCTCTAGACTGAATTAAATAAACGCTTTTACTTAAATTATTTTTTTCACTTCAAACCAAATAGTTTAAATGTCATGACCTCGTGACGTAACGCGCCTGACCACTTTTTCCGACCTGAAAGTCCGCCATATTGTTCTCCTCACATCGATACTCGCTGGCGTGAAGTTCAGGTGTGGACTGGCTGAAATTTTCGAAGGAACTCACTAAAACAAGGTAAGTATTTTTTCAAATGGTTTTGTTTTTGTGCTAAATGGACTTTTCGTGCACATTTATGATTGGTGACGGCCGTGAACAAGTGAAATGACCTTAGTGGTAACGTGTCGCCTGTGAAATGTGTGTAAATAGTAGAGTTTATAATTTTGCTAGAGTTATATTGCTGTACATGATCAAAATGAAAAGCGAAAGTAATGTGAAAATGTTGTTAAAGAAGAAATGGCGGAAGGCCTGCCAGACACGTTTTTTCTTTTATTGGGGGGGTCTCGGGTCTCCCAGGGCTGGGAGGTGTACAGGTTCATACCGAAATCCGGTGTTTAGTTTAGTTATGATATCAATCTTTCATATACCGTCATCCCGATGTGTGGCCCAATCATCGTCCGGAACTTTCGTTTTGGGAAAGTGTTTGAGCGGGTACCTATTTCGCTGCCGGACACAAACATTGGGTAAAGCTTTTACCAGAGCTGTTAAGTGAAGCATAAGTGGTTTATCCAAACAGCTACTTATGGTTTGGATGTTTCTAGGTTTTAAAAGTTTGGACATGGACTAAACCAGTGTTCAAATGCGGTCGGCATATGTGGGAGCTGGCCGGGATTAACATCGCTTCGCCAACAACAAGTTTTGATAAAAAATGACACTTCAAATCGGACAGAGTAAACGCAAAAGCACTCATAATTGAAAAAGTATCCTGCCAGCATGACTATGTGAACGCAGCGAGTCACGTGACGTCCGGAGCTCTTTTGAATCACGATGTCGCATGATCTTCGTCTTATTGCAAGATAATACAGCTTTTTGCAAGCACACAAAGCATTAGGTGGTAACCATAGACGTGAAGTGGGATGTAGGTATGTTCCCGTCACACTTGTATACTTGGTGGGACAGTAGTCATTCATTCAGTGAGACCCACTGAGGATCCACAGAATAATAGTTTCTCTCATTTGTATAATTAAAACTTAATGTGTTTTTCTTTTGTTTGTGTTAACAGGCTTTGTCCCGAAAATTGTGCAGTTGGTAAGTCCCACAATGAAAAACGTTGTTACATTGTTTTTTTTAATGGATGTTTAAGTTGACTATATATATTTTACTAATTGTAAACATAAATAATTTACATCTATCAGGCAATAACGATAAAAACGTGAATTTCATTAATTTTAAAATTGTTAGAAATGAAAGCAATATATTAATTAAAATGAAATCATAACCATTTTTTTCTCACACACATTTGGGATGGTGTGATCAATTTTTAATTTTTGGCACTACTTTTGAAATTCTCTTGAATTATTATTATCACTATTGTTATGAAATGAATAACTTATAGCCTTTAGTGGTGTTGCTCGCTTTTCTGCTGAAGCCATAACTTGATAACAAACAACTGTTTCATTAGATTAAATGGAAAGGAATGCAAAGAATGTATCCTACAAAGGCTACAACTACAGGACTGGAATGGTGGTAGCCCATGGGTCTCTGGCTGGACTTCCAGAGTTTTCTGAAATAATTCATTTGATTGTTCTACAAGAGACACTAATATTCATCGTCAAAAAGTTGGATGCCTGGTACCTGGAGCATTATCGAGCTTATGACTTGGTCATACCTGTCACAAAACGACTACAGCTTGTTGGGGTAGAAGACCTGACTGATCCCTACCCTCTGGCTCACTACGTGGTTGGTGGATGGCGCATTATCTCTCTGAAGAGATACATACATGCATAAGGTTGTGTATATGAATAGGTGTAGGTTTTGGAAATGTCAAAAGGCTCTGTTTACAAGCCTCATTACGGTCTCCTGGTTTTAACCAGATATCGCCGTTAAACTCATGGCAATTAATGAACCGTGAACACAACCGGAAACCACCCTGCCAGTATCTTGTGAAAACTGAAAGTCCATATGGAGGCTTGTGCACAGAGCCTATTCTTTTTTTAAGTAACTTTTGCTTAGCAGTCAATTAAATTGTCAAAAAAAAAATGCAGCTTGCCAAGAATGTCTAATTATTTTTCACCAGAATTGTTGTGGCCATTTATGTATTACAACTAATACTATTTTATGTTGTTTTTTTTTTAACCAGATAGTTTTGGGTGGACCGAAATGATGGAGAGAAGGGCAGTTAAGCTGAGGATCATCTTGAATCCTGATGACACCAGGAAGCTAATTCTGCCGGGTGGAATTCCGGAGACAGTGGAAGAGCTTATCAATCAAGTGAGGAAAGTGTGTGGATTAAATGGCAATATTAGACTGCAGTACCAAGACAGAGACTTTGGAGATGCACTAATGAATTTGACATCTACTGCTGAACTTGAAGATTTGGCCACTCTTAAGGTCATCCCACTTACTGATGATTGCCAAATCATCCCTGTCTGGGATGATGTGGTGTCCACTGAAACTGATGACACAGAACTCCTGTCCTCACCCTCCAGCTCTGTCTCAACAAGAACACAGATGTGGCCAAGAGAATTTCCCATACCAACATTCTCCTACGACACAGAGCTCCAGTTGGAAAAAGGAAATGCTGTGTATAGCTCCTCCAAGAGACCACTGACACCAAGTCCTAAAACAGTAACAGACATTTTGAGAAAGATGGCCGAAGAGATTTACAAATACAAACCATACCCAACGGATGCTGATTTTAGCGATGTAGCCGAAGCACTTATTAAGAAGCATCCCTGCCTCTTTGAGCCTGGTTCTTACAACGGTTGCTATGGATGGAAGCAGCGGCTGAAGACAAAAATGGGCAACTACCGTACACAGCTTAAGGGAATTGGATGTGCTGAATTTAATGTAAATTCACTGAAATCCAAAGCTCCACAGGATGCATTACCTGCTAAAAATGTCAAAAGACCTCGGAGAGGAGAGGCAAATCACATGCCTGATATTCCAACTGGAGAGACTTCTGATATTTTAGAAGATGAGAGAGTGTCACTGTTGACTGAAATAAAGAAGCGAAACAATCGTACAGTTGTAAAGAACAAAATGGACAAGACGTTCTCATTACGCAGACAAGAAATTGTGGCAAAAGAATTGACAGTGGAGGAAGTGAAAAACAGATGGCCAGCACTCTTCACAGTGGATGAGGTAATTATGTTTATCAGTCAGTAGCTACATTAGTGATGGCCTGTTAATTAAATATTAATATACCCTTTTTTATATCAAATGTGTTAAGAGAAAATTCCCAAAAATGTCACAAAATATCTTGCACCACACTGTTTTAAGCCAGTATGCAATGTAATAACTTCCATACCGGTATGTGATATTTTGTGTTACACAGATTAATGCTGAATTTATGAGGATTACTACAGTTCCACTGCAATCACGATTCCTGGCTTCCTTGGACAAGCACCACGTCAAACTGATGGAGATCATCAGGAACAAGGGTGGAGCTGTCAGAGAGAAGACCCGGGATGTGGTAAAGGTTCTTGATCAGGTATGTACTTGGTCAGAAATGCAAAACTTGCCTAATACCACATAAACGGCAACATTGTGGATAGAAGCAATGCTGTTGATGTGTCTTATTTGTTGTCACAATTGCTGGTGTAGTTATGTTGGGTTAAATGTTGGAAGAAATACACTGCATATCTTTTGAGTTTGAC
>SSNP01000013.1:2327526-2477541 GCA_006937955.1 Pachypanchax playfairii | reverse complement strand
TCAGTGTTATCAGCCACAACAGTCCCCAAAGGTTAATGCAATCTAACACAAATACAATGCAGCATTAATGGTATTTACTTTACTCCATTCAATTAACAGAGTATCACAAGAGCAGCCTCCCAAATGAAAATAACTTACATAACAGGGAGAGACTGAGTAAATATCCACTATAAGTTTACTGAGACAAAGGAGATGATGGACCTGTATGCGTGCATATAGAAAATGTCTTTTCTTTTGTCAGATTGGCGAGAGGGAGGATGCTGAAAGAGAACTTCAGGAGTGCACAATGGCAGTGTTTGTCATCAGGGAGGAGGAACCACTAAAGCCACCATGTGACGTAGGCATCATTATTGAAGGTGTGGAGGTGCTGAATGAGCTGCCATCAGTTGCACATGGATGTGCCCTCTTATTTGGCATAATCTATGCCCTAAACCTGAGCTCAAACACACTTTTGATGCACTGCAGAAAATATTCATGGAGATAGAGCCGAAGAAAATGACGCGCAGAGTGTGCAGTCTGAGTGTCAAGCTCTAAATAAAAGATGGCACAAAAAGACATTGTGATACAGCAGGTTGTTCTGTTTAAAACTGCTGTATAAATATAGTTATGCATTATGTTTAAGCACCAAGGAAATCCATACACACAGTGCTTAATAAATGATTGTATGTTACAACAAGAAGAACTGTTTGGAACCACACAACAAACCCTTTCACAATTTCCCCAATTTGACTGCAGTTAGGCCCGCAGCTCACTATTTGGCAGGTTTTGTGGAAAAATGTTCATGTTAATATGCAGGTTTTGTACAGTCGATGTACTGTATGTATATAGGCATTACAGGTATTGTACAGTTGATGGTGTGTGCGTGTGTATAGACATTCATACAACAGAGAAGTATGGAACATTTTATTTAGAGAACCAAAGAAAATGATGCAGTGTGTGCAGTCTTAGTGTCAAGCTCTAGAAAAAGATGGCACGAAAGAAGACTTTGTGATACAGCAGGTTCTGTTTTTTGTTTAGGCCTGCAGCTCAGTATTTGGCAGGTTTTGTGGAAAATGTTCAGGTTAATATGTATGCAGGTTTTGTCAGTTGATGTACTGTATGTTTTAGATGTTTACACAACAGAGGTCAAGTATGGAGCATTTTGCTTATTTAGAGAGAGAGCCAAAGAAAATGATGCACAGTGTGTGCAGTCTTAGTGTCAAGCTCTAGACAAAGATGGCACGAAAGACTTTGTGATACAGCAGGTTCTGTTTTGTTAAAGCCTGCAGCTCACTATTTGGCAGGTTTTGTGGGAAAATGGTCAGGTTAATATGTATGCAGGTTTGTACAGTTGATGTACTGTATGTTTAGACATTTACACAACAGAGGTCAAGTATGGAGCATTTTGTTTAGAGCGCCAAAGAAAATGACGCACTATGTGTGCAGTCTGAGTGTCAAGCTCTAAATAAAGAATGGTAATTAAGAAGACATTTGGATACAGCAGGTTGTTTTATAAATACCGGGTCTCTGGTCACTTACCTGTTCATAATTGCATCCATAGAAACTGTGCCTATGCTTTGTTAAACAAAATCCTTGTGTTAAGGATTGTTATTCTTTATTATTGAAAAATAAAGTTGTGGTGCACCACAAAAAGAAGCTGTCTTTATTCTTTTGTTGAACATGGATTTTCTTAGAAACTTGATTTTTACAGTTAATTGCTGTTCCCTTGCTCCCTTACATATTTTTAAAGATGAGTACAACCATTTCTACATGTTAAGACGTGCATGTATGGTTTATACAGTCAATATCATCAATACTTTGGCTTCTGACTACTTGATTATATTATAATTAAAAAAATACTTTGTGCCAAATCAAAAATTTAAGTTGAGAAAAATAAAAAAAAATACTTTTTACTAACTTTTTTACAGCAATTTAATTAGTTTAATCCAAAGTAAAATTGATCATCAGATATAATGGAAAATATTAGGTTATCTAAATGAAGAAAATTAAGTTGTCATAAAGAAAAAAAAAAAGTTTAAGGTCTTTGTAATGAATAATGTTTTTACTTTGTTTGAAAGCATTTTTTTTGCTTTGATTTAAAATGAAAAATTAATTTACATTGACTTAAAATTTTTGTTTCAAAGAAATCATAAATTTAATTAAAGATAAACTAATAAATTTAGGTGTAACAAATTACAGCAATTTTTTTAAGTTGATCCAAAGTAACATTTTTTTCAGTGTATATTTAAGTGGAAACAGTAAGGATATTTTTTAAATAATGACTTTATTCAAAGAGTAAAAAATTATGAACCTGAGAATTTTTCAAAATTCAATAAACCTTTTTATTATTTTAGTTCAGATATTTTTAATTCATAATTTTTAAAACAACTTTTCAAATGAAAAAAAAAAAAAAGCTTAAAGGCTGAACTAGCATTGTTTTTTGTTTTTTCTTTTTACAGATCAAGGAGATTCTGTGATATTTTACTCATTTTTGTCCCCTAAATTTAAGACCTTAAAGATACATCTGTTTGTGTACTTGATTCTATGGATGAAACCCTTGATTTAAGGGGTTTTAACAGATTGAATACTGACTTCTATTGTTCTAAACAACAGGATGCAACGAAGTATCAGGATACAACACTCAGATTCTCCTGTAGGCCATCCTATGGTCACATTTCCTGGATGGACTTTTGCAGCCAGGAAAACAGATTAAAACCAGTAATGTTGTTAAGTATTGTTGTTGTTGTTTCCTTTTCTCAGCTTGATCTACATAGAAAAAACATTTGGATTTTCCACGTATGTTTGACGGCTAAAGTTTCCATCATTTCTGAGAACGTGAACTCAAAAGTTAAGTCTGATGATGTCTGATAACGTTCTGAGAAGGTAACGATCAGATTTCTTTTAATCAAACTTCCACATCTATCAGATGAGAGCTCAGTCAGAAGTACCTCAATAGGATGCAGCAGCAGCAGAAAATAAAGTGTCATAAAAAAAACATCAGTGACAAAGTAGATGATAGATGAACAAACAATTCACCCCGTTACAATGTTCATCATCCTGCAGAAAATATTAACATACTTCAAAGTTGTGAGAATAAAACCTCAGAATATGTATAAAGATGCTAATTATTATTAAAATGTATTAATTATAAAATATTTGTCCTGCACTAGATGACTGCTACCTGCACTTGTCCTATTCATCATCAACAACCCAAAAAGTCTTACTGCAGTAAAGAACAACATCAGAAAATAATTAATCTTCTCAGCTGCAGACAGACTGAACATCTGTCAGCTGAACATCTGTCAGCTGAACATCTGTCAGCCGAACACTCAGATATGAACTAACAGTTCAGCATTTCTTTTCTCTCTCGAGGAGGTTTGAATCAAGCGTTTATAAATGGTAATCCCACAGAGTGTGACAGCAGGAAGAGCTGGAAGTGAGAGAAACTCCTTCCTCTGTAGTTTATGGAATGAGACTCAGCAGAGCGTTTGGATGGTCAAACTGCTGAAACAGGGACAGAGACTGACAACTTAGTCTGCGAAGTCGAGGCAGCAGTAAATCTGAGCAGGACCACACAACCACAGTGACCCCCCTTATTACAGATTCAATGCAGCATTATGAGATGCTGGACTTCTCTGCTGGCTCAGTGAAGCAAATCATTGTGTATGTCCAAGTAAAACTCTCCACACAAAAAGATCATCTGTCAGTCAAACACTGTGTAAAAGACTGTGACATCTTTAGAAAAATCTTGGAGTAATCTGCTGCTGTTTTTGTCTGTTTCACCATGGAGATCAGTGCAACAGCAGCAACCAAAACAAAAACTAATTCTTTAACCTAAGTAAAACAAACAGTGAAAGTGCTAAGAGATTTCATCTCATCTACATGTTAGCTTGTGTTCCAACTTTAAATACTGTTTACTTTCTGTCTTTCTTTGGTATTTTTGTCCATTTGGCGCCAAACAATGGCTACCTCAGAAGGGGAGTGTCTGTGCATGTCTTCCAAGTCAAATTCCTTCTACTGTGCAAATGATACTTCACAAGCTTGATTCTGATTCTGATTCATTTCTTCTTCAGTCATATTGTACCCACAGCTGTCCTGGGACACACAGACAGAGGTGAGGCTGGCAGCCCCCGGGCCTCCTGACCACCACCAAACATGCAACGTGGGTAAAACGTCTTGCTAAGGGACACAATAGCAAAGTGATTGTTCCAAGGTGGAGGGGGAATTTGAACCAGTGACCCTCTGGTTTCCAGATGACATGCTCTGCCACCTGAGCTACTGCCACCAACAGAATAAAGAGTGAGGAAAGAATCCAACATGCTGTTTTCTGTGCCCGCTTGTTGCTTTTCGGGGTCATGGGGACTTGTGTCCATTAGCAGAGGCAAGACACACCCTGGATCTGGTCGGCCACAGAGCAAGAATACAACAACAAAATGATTTGGCTTATGCATGTCTCAGATTTTCTTATCTCATTATATCAGTGTTATTTAGAACACTCAAGATAAATGAAAACCCTTCAAAAGTTCATCATAACAAGACTTAAATTAATATAAATTAAATGAGCAAATCAGCTGATTCCTCAAACAGACTCCGTATTGTTACTGACAACAGCAGATCTACAGACACCTGTTAAACTCTATATGTGCTGTTTACTCTTCCACATGTGCAGATCAATCCAGACTCCCCCCCCACCTCACTTGGATCAGTTTACTTTCTGGCTTTGTGTTCTCTCTCCATTCTCCCTTTCAGCTGTGGTTTTCTTCATTCCAGTGCCTTACCTTTGCTCGAATAGAAGGACTCCATGCTGCAGATTTATAATCCTAAAACCTTTGGAACCTGAAGAATCAAAGGTACTTTCCCTGGTAGCTTTCTTTAGCAGCTAACTTTTCTCTACTCTTTTTGATTTGATCCGTTCTTTCTTCGCTCTTTCTGTCAAACACGTCACGCCGTGTAGATCAACAGAAAGGGAGTCTCTCTTCCCTCCCCTCCTCCTTCACAGGTCAGAGCCGCCCTCCATAATAATACCTTTGTTCATGTGAATGTGTCCGCTCATATGGAGATAAAACATTAGAAATAGAGCTAAAATTTCAATTCAGTAGTGCAGCGAAGCAAAGATGTGAGGCTGAAAGGAACATTAGCAGACAAATAGAACAAGATGTTACACTTTAATGCAGATTTTAGTTGTTTGCACCATTTATGTGTCATAAGAAGTCTTTGATCACATAAAAGAGACAAAATTGCTGTGTGACAAATTAAAAGACGTCACCACTCTTGCTGAATTAAACACATACTAGACAAAGATAGAAAGCTCTGCAAAAATAATGTGCACTGAACCAGCAGCACATACTGTGATTTCAGAAATAAGTTCATGTGGAGCAGAAGATGCATGAACAGATCACCTAAACACAAGAGCTAGAGTATTAAAATCACATATAACATGTTTATTCAAATTAACTATGTAATCTTTAAGTGCATCTGATTTAAATTGGAGCCAGTGGATGTCGATGTTTTAAAGCTGCTAACAAATCAACACGCACAATGAATTACATCCTGTAAGCAGAGTAAATACAAAGTGTTGCACTGCAAGGTGAAGCAGGTGTAAGCAAAGGTTAATGATTAACATCTATTCAGAAATTGCAGCACAGCTTCTCACACATTAACTCAGGTCTAAGATATAAAGTCAACACAAGAAACAACAGAGTTTCATTAGACACGGTCTAAAGTCAAACCTTTTTATTCAATATTTTATTTCAAAATATTTTAGCACAGCTTTTAGACATAAAGAGAGAAATGCATTTATTAGTGGAAAGTATTACGTTTTAAGTTCCTTCTCAGTCTCAGAACTTCTGCCACAATTTATACAGAAATTGAAGCTTGTTAAAAGTTCTTAATTTTTATTGTGATATTATTAAGTACTAAGGAATAACACAATAACCCTATAAACAAAACTGTAAAGTCAGTAGCTACGTTTACATGTGCCAAATTTCCCCAATCTGATTAAAATCTTGGTCGATCTGAATTCCCAAATCCCTGTTTACATGGACACTAACTAAAATGATCTGATCATGCCATGAGTACACATGCACCAAGCACTCAATCAGGTTAAATGAGTTGAGCATGCGCACAGCGAGTTGTCTTTCCGGGGGAAGAAAAAGAAGTAAACAAACTCCGTCCTTTCTGCACGTCTTTCCCGCCCCATCGTGTGCTCGATCTGACTCACGTTTTCCCCAATATGGACCTTCTGCGGGTGATTACCTTTATGTTTGGGTTTTTACTGGTCGCATTAACCAAGCTAGCGGCTGAATACATATTACTACTGCTCCTCCACCACAGGAGAGGAGAGCAGGATGACAGGATGACTGCACCAGCAGACCACTTCTGTTTACTTCCTGCCATGTTTTCTACTTGAGTCTGCGAAAGCTGAAAGACGTCAAGCTGAAGTTGTACGCATGCGCAGTGGGCTCTTTTCACCCTTTCTTTCCGAATGGGTGTGTACATGCACGTCTATCCGAATGAAGATCGGACAAAACCACCCCTCTCGATCGGAAGTAAATTTCTTTCGGATCAGGCTGCATCGGATCAAAACATTCGGGTTGACATGTTTACATGACGTCTTTTTTATCTGATTGGGCGTTTATTCCGATTAAATGTGCCCATGTAAACGTAGCTAATGAAAATGATGTAATAAATTGTCATCTAATCCAGATCTGAAAGTCTTAGAATTAATTGATGTCAAAGTTGATTCACAAGCAACAAACAATCAAACCCCCTATTTCTGTTCAGTATGTGGGTTTTGCCCATGCCAAACAACTTATCCTGTTTTTAGAGCTTCTGGTACCACAGGTGCTGATAATGAGGTGCCTGTTATGGTGCCTGATCAGCAGCACCTGTGAGCAAGGACCCTGATACAGCGGTCAGTTCATAGCTGCTCTTGCATGTGCCAGAGGGCAACTTCAAGCTGGTATTCTAAAAAAAACAAGTTGTAGGATTATTTGGAGTGAGCCCTAGTCCCATCTCCAAATTGGATGACTAATTCCATGTAACTGGAATGTCAGAGACATGATTACCCACCTCCATCAGGCCTGTTTGTGCTGGTGTCAGCAACATGTGTTCTAGAACCTGAACATGTGGGAGGACCGCTATGTTCAGGGATTAGTACAGATTCTGCTTACAGCTGTTGGATCGTAGGATCAAAGGGAGGAGATGACACAGAGAATGTTACGGTAATTGCTGCCCTGATAGCATTCAAGCTTTAGGTAGAGGCAGCATGCTGGTGTGGAGCTGCATCTCCCTCAGTGGCTTATCATCAAAGCTTGCCTGCAGTCCTGACCTCAACCCTACTGAACACTTGTGGGATCTGCTTGGCCGTGCTGTTCGTGCCAGAATGACCAGCACAACCACAGCAGCTGACTTGCAACAAACGCTGGTTGAAGAATGGGATACCATCCCACAACAGCAAGTTGTCTGTACTGAATGTGGGATGACCTGCAAAGTAATGTGTGGAAGAGTTAGCATGGCAGGGCTACACTTTTTTTACTTTAGTTACTGTGTGGCTAAGTTTAAAATGATGGCAATACTAAGTCAAATCACAGCTGTGGATCAGACTAACTATACCGTGAGGACTTTCCCCTGGGTTCCACCATTACCCAAAATAGCTCAACAACTGAGAGGGGAAACTATGTGTGATGCATTTCCTTTAGGGAAAGTATGTCACAGGAATGTCCTTAATTATGTTCAGACTGCAGTGAGGCACTGTAGAGATCAGTGTTGTTGACTGTTTAAACTGTGACATCGATAAGTACAAGATTACAGAAGTGAAACTGAGAATGTGTAAAACTGAAAACTAAACAATACGGATAAATAGTTTGGAGACTGGAATCAATGCTGTGCTCTAAAAGATACAAATAGATACTTAAACCATGACAGGAATGTTACAATTCCCATGTGTAAACCTAGAAAACAAGAGGAAAGGATGAAAGGACGTCTTCTCAACAATAACAGGAATAACAAAATCCATTTTCCTGTCCCATCTTGCAAATAGATCACATAGAGCCCAATGACCAGTTGCACTATCTGTGTTATAGTGGCAGAGATTTGGTTTAAGAAGTCAAGCGAGTGAATTTTATAAAAAGTATTTATTATAAATTCCTGCATGAAGTGAGAATAGTCAGACAAATGCAAGGACACTTGTGATGAGACTCTAAAGTAAAACACTGGTTGGTTGTACTTGTAGAGACGCTGATACGTTGAGCTATCAGAATTGTGGAGGTCATTAGACCTGTGAGTCTTAGAACATTTTGAAGAGATTGATAAGCTGCAGCTGTCAATCTAATCTAGAACAACATGTTCAAATGTCTGACATGAAGAGTCTAAAAAAATGTCTATGTTTCAAAGTCCAAATGTTTGTCGGCAGAGAAGCACAAAGACTGATGTAATTTCATCTAAGTACAATGGAATGTTTTCCAGTTTGATCCTGACCCTGTTCAGACTTCTGTAGGACTGAACAAGCAAATAAATCCATTAAAATTAAAAGAAAAATGTAAAATGCAAAAATGAAATCTCAAACATGTGATCCCTGTTGTCAGAGATGTACAATTGAATGTAAAGTGTAATGATTCTCAGTGTTTTGTTCTATCCAAGTCACACTGTCAGAGAATTTCCTCTTGACATCAGAAAATTCATCACTGCTTTCTAAGAAGACGTGCTTGTTTGCAACACAGTAGTGTTAAAGAGGAACTCCCTCCCCTCTAAATTATCTTCCTGCCTTCTAACTGCTTTTTCAAATGATGCTGAAAGTAGGCGTTACTTTAAGAGGCGGTCAAGAGCTGTGGTTGACGTGTAGCACTTCTCCGTGTTTAGATTAGCTCCAGTGTGACTCTGCCGTGTTGTAGACAGGTAACCCTACCATGATGAGAATATAACCTCTATAAATCACATCCACACAATCACACCCACTGCAGGGAAGTCTTTGCCCCGGTTTAATTATTCTTTTAATGATATTAGTTATTCTCTTTGTCGTAGTTTTCAGAGGAGTTTACCGGTTGATTGTTGTTAGCCACAATGCTAAAGCTACTGTCGTGTTGCTAAGAGGGGTCTGAGTAAATGTCTGAATAGAAATATAACGTGCACAAATCACATCCACACAATCACTGCGGTAAAATGAAGTCTTTGCCAAGATTTTACTGATATTAGTTGCTCTAAATCCCTCTGTGCAGCTCTTTAGTGAGAAGCTGGAGACAACAGGCGGGCGGGGGCGAGTATGTCTGTCTGAGAGATGGTTTTATACTCCAGGAGGCGTGTCTTAGAGACGATGCTGGTGACGTAGACATGTACTGTTGACGTGGACATGTACCGCTTTCAACCAATCACAAAATTCAAATGCAATAGCCACCTTTCAACCTTAAGAGGGCAGCACTAAGACATTTTTAGACCAAAAAGTGTAGAATTTAACAAGTTTACATGAAAATGTCAAAAGATGCCCAGAAACTGAAAGGTTGCATTGGTAAAGACCCAAATACAGTTTATTAGCAGAAAAAAGCTGTTTTGAGGGTGAGTTGCTCTTTAACTGCATCAGAGTACTACTATAGAGACAACCAATAAATGTAGAAATAATTGTTTCTACTATACAAGTGAGATTAGATTGAAAAAAACAGTTCAAATGATGTGAAACAGTATTATTATTGTCCAAAAATAAATCTTCCAGCTGCCAATCTGTGAGTGCCTAGTTTAATTATGAAGTGAACTACACACAATACTACAACTTCCTGAAACTTCAAAAGCCCTTGGAAGTATTTTCTTCCTGCTTTTGTGCTTTGTGTTACACACAAAGCAGCTGTTTATTGTTAGGGCCAGCAAGATTTCAAGATGTGACATATGGTCTAAAACCATAAAAACCAAGTTTAACTGAAGTAAGACATGAACCTAATTCTGAAGAGAATGTCTTATTACAGTCTCATTATGGATCCGTTGCAGGAACTGGATCATGAGGAATCAAGAGATCTCCAGCACATCATGACATCATGGTCCCAAGGCAACAGGCACATAGTAACAGATTTATTTTTGTTTTTTGTTCTTTTTGTCCTTTGTAATTCCAGGAATGTTCTATAAACTACAGATAAACTATCTATTTTTTAAGAGTCCAACTGAGTGGGCACTAAAGGGTTTTTAGTATAAACTATTGCCTCCGTGGCTCATTTTCTCATACAAAACATTTTTCAAGAGCCAAATGAAATTTGTGAAAAGTTTCTTTAATGACAGAACATGTAGCAAATATGTTAGAATCATCCATCCGACAACAAAGGCAGGATGAAAAAATCCCCTGATTCATTCTGTTCTACAGGCCGCCTTTAAATCAAACTTGAAACTACAAGGACTTTAACGTACGTAGCTAATAGCAGTGATCCAGAATACTGCTGTCTTTTTTGGGACAGAGTTTTGGGAGCTTATGTCTGAGGTTAGCTTTGTAGAAGTCCCCAGAACAATGAGCAGTGGATCTAGGTGTGATTTTGTTCAACATTAATTATCTGGTCAGTCAGGTCTCTCTAAGCCTCACTGGTATAGGCCAGCGTAGAATATAAACACTGAACACACACTCACACCTAGAGGCAATTTAGAGTCACCAGTTAATGTTTTTGGACTGTGGGAGGAAACCGGAGTCCCCGGACAAAACTCATGCATGCACCCAGGACCTTCTCGCTGCAAGGCAATAGTGTTACCAACTGCGGCACCACAAAGCCCTTTGTCAATCTCATAAACTCTTATTTTATTCCCAGTAGAACAAACAATATATTAAACAAAACCAAGATATTCAATCATGTCATAGAAAATATTAGCTTCTTTTGAATTTAATGGCAGGAAAATGTCTCCAAAATGTTGGAACAGAGTGTTTATTTGCCATTTTGTAGCATTTTGTAGCTGCTGGAGTTTCAGGAGAGAAATGTTTTACTATTCTGATGCAGGATTCTATAGCTGCTTAACAGTCCTGGGACTTTGTGGCTGGATGTTTTCTTTGTTTGTTTCATGATGTGCCAAATGTTTCTTTTAGTTTCTATTAGCTAGTTTCTATAAGTGAAAGGATTGAACCGCAGTCAGGTCAGTTCAGCACATGGACTCTTCTAACGTGAAGCCATCATGTTGTGATAGATGCAATATGTGGTTTAGCATGTCTTGCTGAAATATACAAGGCCTTCCCTGAAAGAGGTTGTCTAGATGGGAGCAGATGTTGCTCTAAAACCTTGAACACTGGTGGATCCTTTCCAGATGTGTAAGCTGTCCACACCACAGGAACTAATGCAACCACATAGAGATGCAGGATTTTGAACTGTCTTCTAATAGCAAGTTGAGTGGTCCGTCTCCTCTACAAGACACAGCATCCATGGTTTCCAAAATTATTTTAAAATTGGACCTAAACAAATCATAGAACAGTACTTACAATTGTTTTTATGATTTTAAGTTGAGGAACATTTTCTCAAATTGTTCCATTCTTTATAAATGCAGTGTGTTTCATATTGATGAACACCTTGCCATCTTTATATCTCAGGTGCTTTGCCCTTCAGAAATGTTAATTTATACTCAGTCATGTAACTGATCGATTGTCAGTTAACCTAATTACTGTAGTTGTCAAATATTCCTCAACCCGTTATGTCTAACACGATCTTACTTTTTGTTGCCAAATGTTTTTAAATTGTGGTTGTACACAAAAAGCTTCAATTGGGCTCCTCATTCTATGTTCATATTGTCAGAGACATTACACAAATAGATCTGTTTGCTTTTCAACCTGTTCTCAGCAACTTGATGCTATGGATAAAAAAGGTCTGATGACTGAGAATCCAAACACTGAATCTCTCTCTACATTAGTCTCTCTTAGTCACTGTGTAACTTCTGCACTTTGGTGAGACCCAATAAAAAGATTCCCATTAATATGAGTGTGTTAAAACTCACACAAACCATTTACAGGAAGAAACAAAATGTCTGACACATCAGTGTTATTACACAAAGATGTATTCTTAGACATTGACATCCTTAGACATGGATACTGGATCTGAGCACCATAAGAATAAACTGTGCAGTCAACCACTTACTTTCATTGACATTAATGTAATTGACCCTGGTGTTCTTTTTGACCAGAAAATGACCTTTAATTCTCATATACTGCCATCTTTCACCTGCAATAACATTTCCATTGGCGCATTCTGATCCAAAATAAGCAGAACAGTGTATTATTTCTATGTTTTACTATTGTAAATCTATATTATCAGCATGTTTTAGTAGTTCAGTAAAAGGTCTCCAGCTGATCCAAAATGCTGCTGTCAGAGTTCTGATGAGAGTCAGAAGGAGAAATCACATTTCTAAAGTTTTAGCATCACTTCATTGGCAATGACACATTTTTACTTCTATTACATAAAGCTCACAACAATTAAGGTACATTTCATCTCTGTCTTGTATCTCCAAAAAATAAACTTCTCAGGGAAAAAATGCAAATAAACTCTGCATTGCCACAAGTTCAATATCTTTTTACACTTTTCGTTTGATATTATTCACCCTTTTATAAAAGGGAAGGACATCTGATATAATATTTTAAGCTGATTGGAGGACAAGCCTTTGATGATTTGTTTTTAGCCAATCACAGTAAATCAAGCTCTTGCAACTCCATTCGGTAGTAAAACACACACATCGTTTCCACTAAGAAAAGCAAAACACATCTTTACTATCAAGAAATTCACAAAGTTCTTACCTTTGCTCATTTTTCAATGAAGAAATCGTCTCTAGTTCAAAACAGATTAAATATCTGCTTTTATGCGTACATCCACCAGTGCAGCCATGTTTGTTTTGCTTCGCCTGCCTGAACACTTGCTGCCAATCATACCTGAACACCCGCCCCAAAGCACAATGCTAACACATGACTGGTGCAAATGTTTTTTTGACCGAAATAGACGGTTGTCAATGGAGCAGTACAAGACGGACTTTCGTGGGTTTGGAAAACTCCAAATCTCTTTTGATTAATCTTTAAGTTAGGGTTAGTTTGGGTCATCAGGACTGTCTTAGGTCTGTGTCTCTGTCCTCCCAGACACCAATCAGTTGTGGCAGAAGGATGCTCATCATGACCCTGGATGACCCTGGATTGTGCTGTTCAGGATTTTATGTGCAGTTTTTCATCTTTACACCACTACAAATGATCTATTATGATGTCATATATTCAGGCTTAGAAAGACTTTACAACCAATCCACAAAAATAAAACTACTGGTTTAACTGAATTAGTCAAAATGCAGAAAAGTACATTTTTTGCATTTTTATTCCTAACACTAAACGATTATGCTATTTTTTCGTTGCGAATGCTGTATTAAGACTGAAGAAGCCTTTCGGATGAAAGGTGAAATGCTTTCAAGATACAGGGAAAAAAGTCCAGTTGCCTTTTTTTCTGGAAAAAAACTTTTTGGATAAACATGGACGACTGTGAATTTACACAAACTCTGGACTGGACTGCAGCTCCTAAAGTTTATTTTTATATTTTCTGCTTTTTATGCCACAGGGTTTGAGTTGCTGGAACGTGGCATCCTTTTCTCATCTGTCAGCAAATAAAATGTTCACAAATACATTAAGAATCCATAGCAAACTTTAGTTAACTAGAACTCAATCATGGTATAACTAGGAATTCAGGTAAAGCACATGGTCAGCTTACTGTACTAACCTAATCCTTATCACTTTACCGTCATCATATCAGAATCCCAAAACTGACAACAGAAACCGCCAGCAGCACGTGAACAGATACAACTGGTTTTGAGAAACACAGAAACCTGATGTGTAACAAGTCAAAGAGACAAAACTACAGGAAATGTTAGAATGATAGAAGTAAAACTATTTTATCCTACATCTGTCAACAGCTCATGCATTTTTTTGTGTAAGGGTGCGACCTCAATTCACAAAACAATGACCCGGATTTGCATGGATGACTTAAAAGGCCAATGTGACTTCCAAGCTGAAGCCGATCAGATATAAACATGTTTTGTTTCTCTTTCAATATCCAGCTGTTCACACATGCCTGGATAAAGTGTCACAGTTTCACTGATAACAACCTAAAAGTTATCCATACAATTATAGAAATACAACAGCAGTCAAATCTGCTCAATTAAAGCTGTTTGAGATGTGACATCCACTAAATTCTTACAGTCTTTAAAACAATGATTGTTTCAGACACCCCTCCCTTCCTATACAGTAACAATAACACAATAAAATGTCTCCACGCTCTCTGTGGCGATTTCATTTCAAACTTTTTTTTTTAATCATACACTGTCAGGTCTCCATTTATGAAAATTAAAAGAAGAACTAAAATTACCTTTCAGAATAGTGATCTCTTTCTGGATGGAGACGGAGAGGTCCATTTTTACTCCTTTTGAGGAATGATTATGAAGGAAATGTGTTGATTGATTGTTTGATTGGTCCCAAATCTGCTCTCGTTCCTCTTGAATCTAACAGAAATGTTGCCGTGTCTGAGTGGATTCCTGTGTCTGGTCACTTCCCTGCTCTCAAGGTCTGCTGACTGGGTCTGTTAAGGTTCCTTTGATACTTATTGGATGTGCGTGAGTGCATGCACGCACTCACACACAGTGTTGCTTAGACACAAACAAATGCAGGGGAGCATTGTGTGTTCAGAAAACAAAGCTCCTCCCATTTCCCTCCTCTCCTTTCTCTATCTCTGCAGTAAAATAAAACTGGCTCTCAGATTAATTTCTTCACTGCACCGCAAAATCACCCAGTGAGTAAACAACAAGACACCAACAACTCCATCATGACACCGAGCAGATTCATTCACACTCGCAGAGTGTGACAAGGTGAGAGAAGTCTGGAGAGACAGAAGAAAAAAAAGTACAACAAACAAAACTTCTGATAAGGAAAATAAAAATGATTTTCATTGTATTTGTGTGTCTGTGTGTCTGTGTGACGACAAGCATCGAAACAATATCCCAGTGCCACGCCCAAATCCATGCAACATTCCTTGGGATCCCAAACAATCCATGAAAACCTGCTACTTATATATAACAAACAACAACCTTATGAAAACAACTAACAAGCATCTAATTCCAAATGGCTGAGTTGGAATTAGATTAGAAACAATCAGTAAATCAGTAATTACAGAGATGTTCAAAACAAAATCTTTTCAGAGACAGTAAATCAAAAACACATTACATTACTCCTGTAGCACATGATGCAAATATGAACTGAAAAAAAGTGTTTAAAACAATCTTAAAAATAAGTCATAGGAGTAATAAAAAAAACAGGGTATCATGCTTAAAGTAAAATATTATACATCCAGTTAGCTTTATTACTTACATATTTAAAAAAAGATCTATGAAGCTAAATGTATTTATGTAAATTACAAATTCAGGATTTCCTGTATTATTTTCCGAAATGTTAAAGGGAGTAGTTTTTGTGTTGTTTTTCTGCTCTGTTAACAATCAATTATCCAACATAGTGACATGTGTGAAAAATGATCTGCCTTCTCACTGAATCAACTAATGTACAGAATCAATACATATTGTAAACCATCTGTTAGCAGATCTGCACATTAAAACTCAAAGCAGAGCTTCTATTTCTATACTGACTGACTTTATTTCAAAATTGCTCTCAATAAGACTTGAATAAAACATCTTGTCAGGTCTAAAATCAGAATGAAACCTTAAAGATTCAATATTTTTATCTGTAATCTGTCTGAAGGAGGAGCTAATTTATCACAGGCATTTATGATATGGCTTCTCAATAAAGATCAGCTGAAGTTGGTTGTCCACTGACACAATCCTGGATGCATGTTTGTACAGTTTCATATTTGGTGGAATGTTAAAAATGTAATAAGAAGGCAGCATTTCCTGTGCTGTGTCTGTACTGCATGAGAAGAAAATCCAGCTGTTTCACTCAACAAATCCAGTTTTGGTAACAACAAATCGAAGCTTTCGCATCAATCTCCAAGACTTGTACAATGAGTCCTGGTTACTTCCTGCTGTGTGGATGTGATTAAAGCTACAGGTATTATATAAGAACATATCAAATTGAGCTTATAAAAGAATTCAAGACAAATAAATCCATCGATATAAACAATAAAAGATGTCTGGAGGACATTTTTTGGCTGAATTGAAAATGGAAGATTTGCTGTTAAGTCAAGGAGAATTCAATCATGTTAGCATAAGTGTGTGTTTTTGACAGTTTGTTTAGAAATACACAGCTGCTTGTCTCTTAGCACCACCTGAAAAGATGCTGCTCTGATAGACTTCAGGAAAGACGTTTGTAAGTAACAACTGTCTGTAATAAAACTTGATGTAGTGCATCCAAAGATGAGTATTTGTGTTGCTCATTGTATATTTCATAGATAAGCAGAAATGGCTGATTTGTGAACAGAGGGGTTAGTTTGATTGTCTTTCTAATTCTTTGAGTTAATCAGTTATTTTATTTTTATGATTACATGATTCAGATTAAATGTTGACCTGAAGTGGATTTTTTTAAATTATTATTACCAATCTTTGTGCAGAAAAAACTGTATAACTGTAAAATCCCCAACCCTTCTAACTTTACCACAAAACGAAATAATATGTCTGTTATATTCAAATATTACAGAAGTTGTAACATTTAGTGTAATTTATTAGCAAAGTGTCACATTTAATGTTCTTTAATCACAACACAGTATGTACTGGTGTAAAATCCTGTAGAATAAACAAGAAGAATTGTTCTCTTTTGTTGCATCCAGTCTGAGTTTCTAGTTGCAGAGAAATCAAACTGTATCAAGACGGAGTTCCATTATTATTATCCAGATGCTGAAACTGCAGCAAACTGACTTGCTGACCTCGTTCAGCCCTGAGAGCAGCTCACTGACAGCTCCCACATTAGAATGGAGGTAATCAGGCAATCAAGGACATGCAGATGCATGATGCAAGGGTAGACAGGCTCTAGTCTGGCAATACTGAGTTCATGCATGGAGTAAATGGAGAATACTGATTTTAAATACAAATTCAGTAAAAATCTGTTTCATATGTCATCCTAGTAGAAAGAGATAGTAAATGGATAACAACAGAAGTTAAACCTGGTCTGATAACGAAGAGCTAGAGAGTAGACATAGATCACAAGCTAATAAGCTAGCTTGATACTGTAGCCACTGCCTTGTCAAGATTCAAGATTCTTTATTTGTCACGTGCATAGTTACAGGTACAGGTACAACACACAGTGAAATACCCTGAACCGCTCCTACTTTGTGCAAATAACAATGGAAACAAAAGAAATAGTCTACAAAAAAATAGAAACAATGAAAAAATATTTCTTAAAAAAATATGCAAAATAGTACAAAATGTAAACAGAATAATGATAATAAACACTGATTTGCACGAGTGTATATGCAACAGGATTTAAAAAAAAAATAAAATGTTGTGCAAACTCATTGGTACTCATTGTGTTGGTACAAACTCATTCATGGTTCTAGTGTTGCTGAGCTCGACCCCGTTTCTTTGACCACTTATTTTGCTTCATCCCGACCAAGTTTCCCTCGTCACTCCTTGTTAAATTAGTATGATCTGAATTGATTATTGATATTAACTCCTTGTGTGCTAAAGTCACAGAATTGTGACAAGCCTTTACACTAGAAATCACTTAATTTATTTGTTTGTTTGTTTATTTATTTATTTTTTAATTATTATTATTTTTTTATTTTTTTATTTTTTGTTTGTTTGTTTTTTTACCACGACCACTACATGCTAGTCATGTATCAGGTAGGTGAACTGTGGACTGAGATTGTTGGACTTTGTGTCTAGTTATGACACATTAAACAATATTCAACATATGATGTGTCACCTGGACATGCAGGAACAGATGGAAAATGTGTTCAGAGTTGTAGTTTTGTTGAGAAATGCAGTTCATTGAGATTGTTTTTTTTTTTTCTGTAAAGAAGATGATAAAAGCTAAAAAGGTTTTAAAGAACACAGAAGTAGTTTTGTTCAGTCTTGTGTGTAAATTTTGACATTTTATTGACGTTCATTTAGATATTTCAATTACTTTTTAGCTATTTTACTTGTGCTTTGTCTGCTGTAACGAGTGTGTTGCTTTAGTTTTTTGTGGTGAAGAAGAAGCTGAGCTGAAAGGCAAAACTCTTGATTTACTGGTTTGCTATCTTCCAACCCTCACATATGATCATGGGATCTAGAACATGGCTTAACAAGATCCTGAATAAAAGCAGCTGAAAGTTTCATCTTCAGGGTGGCCATGCTAAGCCTTAGGATGATGGAGCTCCTCGTCTTATCTCTGAGTGAGCTTGAAGTAGAGTTACAGCTCCTCCTCACTGAAAGGACTCAGTTGAGAATCCTCCTGGTTACTTTCCTGTGGAGGTTTTATGGGCATGCCCCACTAGGACGAGACCCCTGAACTCATTAGGGATCATACATCCTCTCTGACTAGGGAACACCTTGGGACCCCCCAGGAGGAGCTGGAGAGTCTGATGTCTGGGTTTCCTTCCATTCGCCCCTCTGATCTGACTTTAAAAAAGTGGAAGAAAATGGATGGTTGGATGGAAACATTTTTATTCTGTATTATTTTTCTATGCAAGAATTGTTTTGCTCTGTGCTGTAGTTACTGCAGGAGAAAATTTATTTCTGATCAAGTCAAATTCCTGTACAGTCTTTTGAGAGTTCCACAGTCCAGCTGGCTCTCAGCCCTGCAGCTTCTGTGCTGCACGTGCATCAGGCTGGTAGTCCTGCTGCGGACATCCAGACAAAACATTCCTTCTGTCTGAGATCACACAGCCGCTCAAATCTCCAGCCCGATGTACCGGCTTAAAGCTGGAGCAGCAGTCAGCAGGAGAGCAGCCTCCATATAAAAGATCCAGGCTGTGTGTTAGACCAGGATTAAGCAAACATCCTAAATACTACAAATCACAGCCTTTCAACGAGAGCGTTGTATTTGTGTTGGTAACGTTTATGGAATACATGTCTGTTGTGTGTAATCCTGGCAGACACACAATTTGGTACAAGTTTAGTGTTGAACTGAAATTATTACAAACCATAAAACAGGATGTGGATGGACATTTTTATATCTGATTTTATACGTTTTAAGTGTGGTATGCGTAAACATCAGAAGGTTATTTAAACAAAGCAGAGGAGATTGTTTTGTTCTCTAACAGGCAGAAAAATGCAGCAGTTAAAATCCATACAGGAGTTTAAAAAAAGGCTGATGAAGAATTCTAAAATTCGAGATAGAAAAGAAACTGGCAGTATGTAAGTGACTCTAAAGTTTTCCTCCTGAGATCCAGTGATAACAACCAGAAACTGAATGTTTCTGCTTTTGGTAAAACCTTAATTTTTGATGAAAAGGCCTAATCTAAAAAAAACTATGAGAATGTCCCATTTCAGAATCCTCACCCACGCTCTGATTCACAAACTTAAGCATAATTTTTTTATTAATCCCCCACTGGAACTAGACCAAACTATCACTCCAGAAATGTTGTAATCTCAGCTCTATTTAGACTCAGTCATCAACTACTGGGCAAATATCCACACTTTAATTAAATTACACTCCTGGAATGTGGATGCTGTGCTCAAAGATTTCTGAACCATATTCATCATCTCTTTCAGCTACCGTTCCAAATTTCAACCACATCAAAAGCTCTTCTTCCTTTTAGAATTTCCTTAAAAGTACATTTATCTGATTTCCTTTGTTTCTTTTCTGTTTAAATAATCAGGCGTGTTGTTGTGAGTACAGTGATCCACCAGGGGCTGTGCTTACCCTGTCAAGCCCAAATAAAGTCTTAAGTGGAAGTAGGAACACTTGAGCAAACAAAATATTAGTTTATCCCTATAAGCTAAAAAAGGAATAGTCTGTGAAGCCCTCATGGATCATCAAAGACAAGATGAAGGAGACCAGTGAGGAAATAAGATTCAATCAAACTCTAAGCACTTAAGAACAGTTTCAGAATAAAGAGAAAGTTCTTCTTATACAAGCTCTATGATTTCTGCAGTCTGAGAACACTCAGACTAACTCGTGCTGTCTTGGTGTCAATTAATGGAAACACCAGTTTTGAAATGCCAGTAATCAAAGTCCCAACATGCCCGATGTCCTCGTTTACAATGACACTCAAAGCAGTCACAGATATGAGCAGTAACAAGGAAAATGTTGTAACACTCTGAAATTCTGAATATATTTTTTAACTTATATCAGCAGTTTGTCTCTCCACTTCCTGTCTTTACTCACGCCCACACTCTGAGCGTCCCACCGTCTTTTTTCTGTCTCTGCCATACGTCACAGTGGGTTTCTGAGTGAGGAGCCACTCTGGCTGCTGGCTCTTACTCTGTTACCGGAGTCCCGTGTGTCTGACAGGATTAGATGGATTCTTTCAGCTTTCCCAGAATTGATCCTCACTCTGTTTTATAACTGTCTTTAGCAGCATTAAGTCTTACAGAAGAAGCTACTGATAATCCACATAGTTTTGTTCCTAACTAGATCTTAAATATTTCAAATTAACATGAGCATTAATTAGCATGTGTCTAACATTTGAACATAAAGCTTTTATTTTTTTATTGTCATTTTTTATTCATTTCTTTTATCATCAGTTGTAGGATAAAAAATATACACTACAGTTTGAAACTAAATGCAATGTTTGGATTTATTTATATCTTGACCAAAGTTGACAAGTTTAACAACAGGATGTGAAGCAGTGACTACTTTACTGTTGTAAATATCTGCAGCATCGATTGATGTGAACAAACTAAACATATGTTCCCATTGGTTTTATCAATGCTGCATCAACCTGCTCCCTTCATTCTTCATGTTACGCACCATCAAAATGTCAACACAATTTTCTAGCATTATATTAATTCTGAACCTCACCTGTAAAGTCAGGGTATGAATGTAAAGGCTTGAGGTAAATAACACATGATAGAACTTCTCCAGGTTTTTCTAAGTGTTGCTGCACATCAGCTGAACTTGGTAAGAGAACATTAGATATGTTTCATTCACATTTCATTTTCTCTCCTACACATAAAATAGAGAAACTAAGAGAAACTGAGTCCAACACTACAGCGTTCAGCAATGTCAAAGTGCAGCCGCAGCTCTACAGGAAGGCCAGAATTACCAGTGATTTGAACTTTGAGATAATAAAAACAAACAAGAAGCAGATTTTTCCAGGGTTGTAGTTTGACCTGTGCTCTGAGGGACAGTGGAAACACCCCTCAGAGACCCAGAGATCAACGGGCACACAAAGCACGAGAGGCCTTGTTTACTTTCACAACACTGTCTCATCTGAGAAGCAGCTTTATCTATGAAACACATCAGGCCTTTTATGTATTAACAGAGGAGTCCTCCTTCCCATTTAGGGTAGTTTTTAATGAAGCACATTTCTATAAACAGTAAAGGTATTTGCTGCTTTACTCCCTTATTACTGGTATCTAAGACCAAACGAGATGAAGTGCTCTACTAACAGAGGAGGAAGTAACACGTTATTCTGTGTGGTATAACTATAGTCTACAGTCTCAGGGGTCTTTGTGTACATGTGAAACAAGCTGTAAAAAATAGAATGCAATGTCATAACAGCGTGTGCACGAATGGAGCATAAATCCCCCCGACTGTCAGCTGTGTGAGTGACCTGCCGTGACATTCCTGGGTTGTGTGCTGACCGTCATGCAGAACAGCTCAAGTTGCTGAATACCAGTGACCCGCAATAAACTTACAGCCTTTCTGTGTTAGGAAATGACAAGGCTGACCAAGATAGACACACCCACAAATCCCTGTTCACACACTCATCATCACCAAGTGTAGAGAGGTATTTATATTAAGAATCACTTCCAGCGTAATAACCTGGAAGGAGAAGTGTTTCCACTAACTCGAGCTTCTCGAGGAAACCAGACGGCTCAGCGTGTATAAAATTACAGTGGACTTCTAAAAGTTATTGTCTCCTCTAAACAAGGTCCTTCTGACCACCATGAAACACGTGATACGTATGTTACTCTTAAAGTATGACACATGGAAAGCATGTTTTCAGATTTCACTTATTTTGATCTTGGGGGGGGGGTCAGAGTTATGGGGCTCACTGTGGAATGGTCTCATTTGTACTCTGCTTTGTAGCCAAAATACAGAGACACAAAAGAATGACTGAAGCTGAGCAGCTCAGCTCAAAACATCCCTTTTCAGTTCTTCACACCCAAACTGAAAAAAACACCAAAACATGATGCCAGTTTCAAACAGCTGAGTTCAAAAGACGCCATTTTCAACCAGAAAGAATGATGAGAACATGCTGAAATGAGTGATCTGTGGTCCTTCAGTGTGTCAGGGTCACCAACAGCTGATTTAGCATTCTCACAATCAAAAACGACCTACAGCAGCTGTCGAGAAGTGTCAGAAATTTTCTGGAAAAGTAGCGTCACCGCGACTGGCGGGCATGAGCATGTGCACGTCTCCTCTCTTCCTATAACCTTAACCTAACAAGTACTGTATGTTAACACTGTTTGAGCTTTACATTTATTACCAGACTCTTGGTTGTTTGTGATTCAAACAGTTCTACAGCAACAGAACAAACATTCTATAGTCTGTCACTTATTAAACCTCATATTATACAGAGTGACATGAGTTACAGCCAAGGTTTTAAAATGTACAGCTCACACAGTGACACGTGCATGACGACCTTTAGAAACACAGCTGAAACAGACTCATATGAATTCAGTTCAAAACAGACAAATTTAGTCTAATATACTGGATTACAGATTTTTGGATGGCTATTTTTCCCCACTTCAAGTTGAAATGCTTAGTTTGGCTGTCAGAACGTTCTATTTGGCCCAAAGACGTGCACTGACTGTACACGCTTCCTTTTACTTTGCACAAAGTACAGTAAGTATCTGTCTCTATAGACTCACTAAGGACATGTTCAAACACTGTGAAGTTTTTAACATCATTTTCCAGTACAGTCTGCTAAATGAGTGGAATTATTCTTGTTTGCTTTGGAGGTGGTCCATAAGAAAAGAGCTTTAAATGTATCTTAGTGTGTGGCAACAACACCATACATGCTGTGAAGGAAGAAGTAGCACTCTACTTCAGGATGTTTCTGTTTTCTTCAACACATTTTTTACAGTTCACTAGAGCCTTGAAGCTAAAACAGCCAGACTAACACCAGAGTTAATAAAGCATCTCAGCCCTACCCTGAAGTACAGAGTGGAGGCACAAAGAGTCTTTGTATCAGACAAAACCCAGGTGTTAGAACCACCATTATGTCCACACAAATGTATTTTCCACTCCCCTTCATGCCTCTAAAACTACAAAGCCATGTGCTTCAGCCCTTGTAAAACTCAGAGAAAGACCAAAAAAAAATGCTTAAATACCACAGGGCTTATTGTTTGTGTAAAAAGAAGCAGCAGTAAAGCTGCTGGGCTCTTTAAATCTGGTAACCTGTGAGATAATGACATGACAGCTGCCATTTAGTCTGCAGGTCAGGTAGATCTTACACAGTATAAAAGGAAATGAATGTCAGATTAAATGTCAAATCCTCCAATTAAACCAAACATTATTAAATGTTGAACTGCAGCACTGAGATGTCTGATTCACTAACGTTCCAACAGGAGAATAAAAAGTCTACATTTATTATGTATACAGTTTAACAATAAAATCTGAAGATAAAGACATGCAGAAGTAATTGTCTCAGTCCATAATGGATAACGTTGAGGTTTATAATAATTAAAATAATGTCAGTACAAATAATATAATGTAATTAGAACTCGGCACAGTGATCTTAAACTTGATCTTTTGTCAGAACTCTGATATTTCTACATTCCTAAAATCAGATGCAATTTTTCACTCTACGAGGTCGTCGTTGCCAAGGAACAAACGAGGTCAGATTTTGATAAAACAGTCGGACAGCAGCAGGATGGATTCTTTTTAAACTGCTTTATTTGGAGCTAGAACTGTGTGCAGACCAATCATTTAAAACATTTAACAACTAAACAGTTTGTTTGTAAACCAGTCAGTCAGGTGAACAGTGCTTGTGTTATATTCTAGTTACATTTGGCTAATTAACAAACAGGTAAAATCCTGAAGGATTTTGCTCGTTAGAGCGAGTGCTAAAGCTAAAAAACACTTTGTGCATGTTTTATAAAGATGTTCTCATCTTAAAGGATTATCCACATACAGTGAGACAAGGTCCTGCACCAAGAACAACCAACATTAGTTAGTAAATAATCAGTAAATATTCAATTATGATCATGTATAAATAAAACTTTATGTATCTTCCCACCAAACAGAGAACAGAGAACACTTCAGCATTATTCTATCTACTCTGGTTTTACTTGTTTTTTGTTTTAACTTTTTCCTTCTGTTGACCCACAAATACCTTTAAAAACACTGAACTTAAGGCATTAATTAAACAACAGCAGTTTCTGTTCTGTAAAATCTCTGGATGTTATTCAATCAGGCAGACAGATAATATAAAACACTATATGGAGCTTCTGTTTCTGCCCAAAGCCTCTAAAATGACTCCAGATTGAGCTTCATACAGGGGGCCTCGTCTCAGTGTGGCCCCTGGGCTCTGTGTCATGGCCCCGGTATGCTGTGGGTGGGTGGGTGGCTGAGTGAGTGAGCGAGAGACCTTGTGATAATCTGAGTTTCTGCGTTATCATATTTTATATGTAACCAAACTGCAGTTTATCTACGTGTTACTTTCTACTTTGCATATCAAGTCTTAACAGGTAACGTTTGGCTGCACTGCAGTTGGTAGAACATTTCTATTATGATATTGATTCATTTAAATATGTAGAATCCAAACTCTTTTCTGCACTAGCTGACCTCAACACTGTGTTCCAATTAGTTCCCCAAATGATTCTAATTATAAAAAGTAGTGAAAGAAAAATAAACTGCATCTGTGTACATGATTACTTTTGTTACTTATTGCAACATTAAACTGTCATTTGGACTAAATAATTAAATTTGGCATTTAAAACCTTTAACAAGGACTTCAGTACCTGATTTATAATAAATAAACAAAAGTGTAACAGGTTAATTATAGTCTGCAGCACAAAAACATGATGCCTCGACATTAAGACTGCTGTGTTTTACAACGACAGAGGAAGAATGGATGTTACTTTGGTTAAATTGAAATTTGTTGGGAGATTTTTAGGTTTACCACGCAGTGCATTTGGCTGAGGTTGTTTTTGTGAAGACCTTTTTAATTGAAGTTAAACAGCAACTGGACTCTTTCAATCAAAAACCCTCACAGTAGTTCTATCAGGTATATATGCACTCATAACCCTCCGTTATAACAAGCAAATTAAACTGATAAAAGCAGCAAATTTCAAGGACCACAGCATCGTCTCCTCACACAAGCTTACTTTATCTATCTATTAATTGCACCATCAGTGAATATGGATTTGATAGTGAATTAATTTTTAAAGTTTATATAAAGTTTTACTCGGGTTATCGTTAAAACTGGAACTGTTTCCTCTGCAGCTTCCGTCATCCACGATGCTCAACACTGAGCAATTTATTATGTATCATATTATATAGAGATGCTCATTTTGTTGTTTTAAACCAAAAGAACTGGAGTGTTTGAGTTGTCTTTTGCTTCGTGTTGAAGGACTGGCTTTGGATAGTGAAAAGTAACAGAAAATTGATTGATGGATTGTTATTTATGTTGCTTGTTTTGCTTTTTGTTTGTTGCTGTTGTGGCTTTTATATTGAGTTATATTGTTCTGAGTGGTTTAAAAGTTGCTAAAATAAGAGTCAGAATAAAACTGAGACACCACTCTGACTAGCAGTGTAGTTATATAATCTGCTTAGACATGGATGCAACTACAAATGCACACAGGTAAAGGACAATAATATGTTTAGAGATAATAATAGTGACATACTGTCACACTAAATCAGAGCTACCACTGAACGACAGCATTAATGGGATGTTATACCAATATACCACAATGTACCACTATCACATTTTAGTTCATTTCTTTTGTTTATAACCTAAATCATTTTATTTTAAATGAAACTTCCCTTTTAGTTAATATAAAACAGACACATAATAATTATACCTGTGAAATGAGTAAAGAGTAAAAATGTGTGTTTATTTGTGTTTATCAGTTCAACACAATGTTTTAACTCTTTGACATCCACCCAACACTGTCCTCAAAAAGCAGCTTCGGTTACCTTTCTGGAGTTGGAGATTCTCACAGTTTACCACACATAAAGCAGAGATAACACCATCTATCACTCCACAGTCAGAGCAAATGATCTACAACAACATGATGAAAGTAGATTTTACTGTATATGTTCCTGTTTTTCAGACTCATTGACTACAATGTGTCAGTGCCTTGTTGCTCCATCATACCTTAAAGAGATCATATTTCCCCCATCCTGGCCTCTCTGCATTGGTTGCCCGTAACTTACCGCGTACATTTTAAGATTCTTTTATATGTTTTTAAATCTTTAAATGCTCTGACCCCCTCCTATCTTTCGGAGCTTCTCCAGCTCCATGCTCCAGCTCGCCCCCTTCGGTCGGCTGAGATGGTGCTGCTGAAGGTGCCACGGTCTTGCCGGAGGATGTGGGGGGACAGAGCATTTTCTGTGGCGGGTCCGAGGTTGTGGAACCTGCTACCGCTACAGATTCGACAAGCCTCGTCTCTGGCTGTCTTTAAGTCTCAACTTAAAACCTACTTGTTTGCCTTGGCTTTCCCCCCATCTTGAGCCTTTCTATCTTTGTCTTGTTATTTTATGTCTTTGTTTTTATTGTTCATATATGTTTAATGTTTCACATTCTTTTGTGGTGTTTTTATCTGTTTAACTTTGTTCAGCGCTTTGTATCAGCTGCCACTGTTCTTAAAGCGCTATATAAATAAAGTTGACTTGACTTGACTTCTCTAGAATAAAAACTAGAACATTACTGACTAGCGAAAAAATATCAATTACAAGGGTTAGCTAGATAAGGACACAGCTTTAGCTGTGCAACTAGTTGAAAACACTAAATTTAAATTAGTAAAGCTAAAATATTTTTAAGAGCTCCTGACTCTGACCTCTAAATCATTTTACCCCCTAACACAAGACAAGAAATACATGAGAAAGGGCAGCAGGGGAGAGAATGTCACACATAACTGTCAAGCTTGCAGTCACCGCTCAGTAAAGTCAGGATCTACACATGAGTACACACTCACTTACCTTCTAGCATTTACTCATCACATATCAGTGTGACAAACCACTTTCTAACTGCAGCTCAGTCACAGTAGCACATGCTGAAAGTCATTCATACCCTGAGCTCTGCTCTACGTCTCTAAGAAGCTCTACAGTGTGCAGAGAAAATAATGGTCCGATTGCAACGTTGTCATTCATCCTCATTATTTATTTACTTCTCAGCTGTTTAGCATCTTCCATGTATATCAAAACTAAAAGTCTGAATTCATCCAGAGAGAAGCAGAAACTGAATTCACTGAGAATATGATTACACAAAGCAGACAATCACGTCTACTAAAAATAATGTCTTAATTGTTGCACTGAAAATTGTCACGGCTATATTTAGGTAAAATGTGAATGTCAGCTGTGGCGCTGCACACTCAGTTCCCCCCGTCATCAACAGGGCAGTCCCCCCCCCCCTAAAACAGCTCAGTAAGCTCGCCATCAGCTGCTGGTACAAATTATTAAAGGACCAAAGGAAGACAGCAAAGTCTTTACTGTCCAACCAGCAACAATTTACAGCCAGCGATGACACAGCAGTGAGTAACGTTAAAAGAAACTGACTGATTCACTGCAATTATACCATGAGCTGTTTGAAAAGAAGTTTCATTTTAAATCCAGCGCTGCTCAGTTTTGGGATTTGCATCTTTTCTTTATTTTCCATGTTGTAAATTTGTGACCTACTGATTTAATTTGGATAAATGTCTTATTAGCATTAAAGAGAGGTGAGTGGAAGCTTACAGCCTCTTTTTTTATCTATTATCAGATAAAAGCTGGAAAAGCAATTTGCAAAAACACTAAAAACATCCTGATGTTTCTAAAATCAGCCTCTTTAGGTTGAATCGGGTCTGACTGGCTGAGAAACAAACAGCAAAAACAGTCCTGATGGGTAACGACTGTTGAGACATGATATATAGCGTTAATAAAGACAAATATAGTTTAAATAACAGCTGATTGTCTTTATACAGTAGTTTACTGATAAACTGCCATTAAAAGATACAACAAAGCTCACGTCTCTAGCTGCTGTATATGCATGAGTCCAGCTGCATGCAAATGTCAGCGTGTATAAAATCATCACTATGTTTAGAAGTTGATTTTACTAACATGCAGATGTTCCCTAATAAGAAAACAGGAGGAAACACTGTAGTATCAGAAATGATAGATAAGTAGTAAAATCGTTCTTGCTGTGGTTCAACGGTGGAACTTTAGGAAAATACAGAGACACAGATTGTGCTAATGAGGGACCTGACCAACAACGAAGACTAGACTCATAACTAACAACTAAGTAGGAACACACATACACAATTACACACCTACACACACACCTGTTGTATCCAAAGGACATCAGCCAGCAGGCAAATTCCTTCTTTGCATGGTAGCACACTGAAGATAGCATGAACACTTTTTAATGTCCAGTAGAAGTTTTACATAATATCAGTTTGTAGTTTTAGTCATTTCAGAGTCTGGAAAATGCAATATTATCAAAAAGTACAAAGTCCTAATACGACTACACCAAAAACTAAAACTGTTAGCAGAAACAGTGAAACACTAGTCCTTCATCTGACGTTTTATTACAAATACTGGAGATGAATTCTACAAACACGGAGATGAACATTCAATCCATATACTGTAGATCCATCAATACTTCTGAGTATTTATTGTGAAAGTTTCACAACTGAAGACATTCTCCAGCATCAGTAAATAACCTTTTTAGTGCTACCAACTTAGTGACATCATGTACAGGAAAGACAAACAGTATGTTACATTCCTTCACAGAATTTAAAGTGAGAACAAGGTACAAAAACACCTAAAAGATTTGCAGATTTATACGTGTAAATATGTTTTGTGGAGAGAGGTAAAAGTCAGACAGCTCTCCCACTAACTGTATCATCCATGTGCCTTAATATGGAGAGCAGGAGCTCAGTAAAGCACAGACGCTGTTGAGGGAGCATGTATTAACATGGAAAATAAACACCTGCCACCAAGACAGCTTCTGCTTCCTATTATCTCCTGGTGCAGAGAGAAACACAGAAATGGGACATAAACCTTTATGAAACTAGAAATAACTTTGTTTATACAGTAATCATTTAAAGGTGTTCAAAATGTCACATCTGGCAACAAATTCCTCCAAGTTAAGCAGAGTTCACACAGTGAGAAAGACAAACATGCAAACCTGCTGATGCACAACAAAATGAACAAGAGTGATTCAGCATAAGCTAGCAGCTAGGTTTGTACAGCAGGAGGGAGGAAAAAACAAACTAGGACAAAACTTCAGAGAAGCCCTCCCTCTTCTTTTTGAAGATTTGTTCAAACCAAAGCGATTAAACACACAGCAGGAGAAACATCTAGTGGAAGAGAAATACTGACAAGTAAGGCACGGACGGGAATGACAGCTAAGCTTTGAAGTTGGGAGTCTGGAGGAAACTGCTGGCGTCATGTAATGTTAAAAAAGTCAAACGCAAATATGAGGTACAGGATCTTTTATGAGTTATTATCTTCATTTTCTTTCCCTAATGTAATCTAGCATCTTCTTTCACATATTTTGAAGTCCTTTCATGCTTCATGAAGATTTCCAGAAAAAGGAATCTATGTAAATAAATCCACTGAAGGTATTTCTAACTGCACACTGGGACAGATTAAGAGATAAGGTATAAGAAAAGAAATGCACAAGCTCCTTGTTGGGAATTAATGAATTTCACCGTTGCTCAGCAGCACCTGTTTATGTCCTTCCAGTGTTTGGATGCAGAATAACAATCAGGCGAGTGCTCAGACTTCAACTGAACACAACTTTTTGAGATTAGCACGGCGGGCTGGTTGTTACACATCAAAGTGAAGTCCTTGTGTTAATCCACCAGACTCAGGCAACATACTCAGAGACAGGCAGGGTGAAAGAGTGACAGCAAACATGTGCAACAATCAATAAAACACTCTGCAGTCAACAGGCCCAGCAGGCGTGACTGCTGCTCTGTTCCACAGACTAATGCATTCACACACATACACTCAGAAGCCCAGCAAGGTGCATAGCAAACAGTCACGTTTGCACCTGTGCAGAGTCAGTAACACTAAAAATAGATAAATGAACTCCACCGTCCAACACAAAACCCCAGACATAAAGACCTCATTTCCATCATCACATGGAATCAGCTGTCATCACACTATTCTAAGTGCAGATTCTCACCTTTGTACTTCTCTCTGACATTTTCATAAGCTTGAATGAAGTCCTGCTCCTCAGCATCTGGAGGTAGATACATAGGTTCGTACAAGGCCATGCTGCTGCCGGCTCAGTTCGTCTTGCTGTGAATGTTGATGTTTGTTAGACAGCCTGTGCTGTCCTCTGCTTGCTCTCTCAGCTGTGTGTGAACCCTCCAGCTTCCAACTTCACTCCACATCCCAGCACCACCCCTCACCACCCTCATTTGGCTTCCATCCCCACCCACAGTCTGACTCAGAAGCACTATTATAAATGTGTGGCCCCTCCTTTTAAAGGTACACTTACACGAACAGCACTCACTCACAGCAGCAACAAAAAACCATCTGGTGACACTTCAGCTGAGAATTCTCGACTGCTCTCTGTCAGAATCTTAAAATAATTAGTTCTCATCATGACATCACGTGACAGCTGTTTGGGATAAATCAACACAAATCAACAGATTAATTTTTGTACTTTGTCCTAAGGATTAATAAACAAACTAGCATTTACAGTAGAGTCAATATTAAAAAGAGTTTCTGTCTTGAATTGCAATAATCACACAAGTAAAATTCTTGATTGTGTAGTTTACCATAAATACATTAGAAATCATTTTATTATTTTATGAAAACAAACAATCCATGAATAATACTGAATCAAACTGACATTATAAAAATGTGCAGCCCACACATGCCTGGTGGGCACGTCTACAACAAAAGAGTCAATTCATCATTTATAAGCTCTTTTTTTCTATATATCTATGGAGTTTATGTAGGTTTATAAAAGCGTCAGATGTAAAAGGTGTTGTGGTGAGTAAAACGATCCACAAACCATTTACTGATAGTCATGTTACACTCGGTAACTGGCGTTCTCTCTAGTTTCTGTTAAGCAACTTGATATTAAAGCTGGAGTCACGCTTCATGTTAATATTGTGTGACTCCAATAAGAAAGTGAAAATACTGTTACCTATCAACATCTGACCTAAACGGTCAGAGAATCAGAACCAAGTCTAAAGGGTCAAAGGACTTTGGTCCAACTTTGGGTCAAACTTTGACCCTGTAGACTTGGTTCTGATTCTCTGAGTTTGAGCTCAGTCTATATTTTCCCAACTGAAAAGTAAGAAGTTCAGTCACAGACATAATCTTACAAGATGTTGCAGCAACACACTCCAGGTGGAACTCGTTTTAATCAGTCTTGAAGTTTCAGCAAAGATGCACTTGACATTAACAAGCTGGATCAACTTCTAAATATTTAATAGAAAAAACAAGCCAATCACAGTTCATCTGATTTTATACCAGAGTTCATAAAAACATTAAATATAATGTAATTAAGCTGCATGTCTGTCTGAGTGAGTGTTTTCAGTGAATAATAACACTGATGACGTCAACACAATGAGACTATCGAGTCCACTAATAGAAATCCTGATTAACGTGATGTCTTACGGAGATTTAGGGTGGTGTCACCTAAAATATGACGCAAAGAATATCTCAGCACTGTTTCCATGCTGGTTTGTAAAAACTGTAGTACAATGGGAGGGATCTGATGTAAGACTAGGAAAATCCCAGCTCAGCCTGACTATCTGGCATTTCTTTGGCCAAGGCCAAAGTGACATCAGTCAGGAGACTTTCCAAACAGGAAACATGATAAGTCCCGTCCAAACTCCCCGTTAATTCTGCTGCTGAAAAACTGCTGCTGTTGTTTCCATGTTTTTAAAGAGACATTTCACCAGAATCACAGTAACTAACTGTTTACCGATTATATTTTCATGTTTCCAAACCTTTACTTTCTTCACTATATTAGACTGAAGGCTGGTTGTTTACATTAAACACTAACGTTGCACTTGCCCACATTTATTTTTAGTTTACTCTGAAATGTGAATTATAAAATCTGAATTGGATAACTTTGAAAGATTTAAGTATAATTGTTATTGTGTGTGCGACAGAGTGAAATGTAGAAACTCTGCAATCATTTCACAGAAAATTTTTATTTTGCACTAGAAATTTTATTTTGTGGTCGTTTTTATTTATATATATATATATATATATATATATATATATATATATATATATATATATATAAAAAAAAAATATATATATATATATATATATATATATATATATATATATATATATATTGTTTTTTTTCAAGGGAAGTTTAAATAAGTTTAATATTGTGTTGTCCCCTACTCTGAATGAGCAGTGGGGGAGAGATATTTTGGACAATAAAGCAAGGGCATAGAATTAGCATGAACAGAAGGGACATGTCCCCACCAATATCCAGCGAATAAAGAAAAAGAAAAGAAACAAGGCAGGGTTGGGTGGTTGATTCCCCACCAATGCCAAGAACAAATCTACTCCCTTGGGTATTGGCAAGTACTCAGATCCAAGTATCTGTATCGTATCAGTTTGAAAAACGAGGTATCGTTACATCCCTAGTCAACAGTCAAAAAAGTTATCGGTAATTTATTTTCACCCACAGACATTTTTGTCCTGAACCCCGTCCCACACTCTGAGCTATTACGTTGTTACTGTTAATAGATAAAGTTACGATAATCAGGCTCAGATTAAATTATTAAATAATTTATGTAATTGTGTGTGTGTTTGCATGAGGATGCACGTCCAGCTGAGCGATTGTTCCTCAGATTTTAGCAGGTGCGGGGACTCTTGGCTCTTCACATGTTCTTAGGAGGACACAAACGAGCTTTTCAAAGACAAAGATTTAATAAGTGAGCCCTGTGTTACCTACGGTACATGTGTGCACACTGATATCATAAATGAAAATGTAATATGGAAACAGATTAGAATGCTAAGGTTGGAAAAATGTCAGTTATAATTTATCAAAATATTTAAGTATAATCAGTAAACTTACAACTTAAAAAAGAGTTTAAGGGAAAAAAACATTATAATGAATTCCCTGATGGATCGTGAGCCAGAGAGCTTCTGTTTATGTCTTACTGGACAATCCAGCTGTACGAAGTCACAGAACAGGAAGGACCACATTGTTAACATTATTAGAGCTTCCACACCTTTTTGTTTACAAATACCAGTCAGGACATTTCTATAGATTAAAGTAGAGTTCAGTATGCACACAGTGGATAACAGTTACACTGACAGTCTGCTTATCAAAACTAAACTATTCAACAGCTCCGCAGCACAGATTTAATGTTCCACCACAACATATCTAATCTTCAGCTTGATATCAGTGGAAGAAAGTTGTTTCACCATTTTTTTTTTCATTCTCTTTTTTATAAACATTCCTTTTACAAATGCACTGAACTGCACAAAAAAAGATTAACTACTGGTATACCTGTAAGACCTGATAACCCTGCTCTGATGTACCTTATCAGGGCAGAAACATCTTAAGGTCCCCAGTAAGAACAAAAACTGTGAGTGAAACTCTGATTCTATGTTTGATTGTTGCATCTTGACATTTAGTTACTCCACCTCTGGTTTTTTCGTCTGTCAGTGTGAAAACTGACTGTCGCAAGTCAGGATGCTTGAAATATTTCTCAGTATGGTGCAATCACACTGTAGTGAAAAAAAACAAAACAAGGGCTGCTACGCAATGCTGGGAACCGGCCGGGCTCCCTCTTCTGGAAAACCTCAACACAAAGACGCAGGATGTGAAGATGTGGCTAGTTAGTCTGCTGTTAATCTTCAACTCTGTTAAGCCTCATGATACTCTATCATTACTCATTTTAAAGTGATAAATGTCAGCATTCCTTTCGTAATATGGCGTGTAATGAGGAGGGTTACAGAGGTCAAGTCTGTAAAACTGAAGAAATATAACTGTTTTAGTTTAAAAGGCTCCCCTGTTTAAATAAAGCAGAGCTCTGTAACAGACACCCACAACAAGCACATTATGAAGTAAAGGCTGATGGAGATGGGGATGGAAAATGAGACATATTTTCCAGTGATGGCCCTCAGAATGAGCTCTTTCAGAATAAAAAATGCTGTGTGTGACATAAAGCACCACCTGCTGGTTAAACGGGTTTTTCACACATGAGACTGGAGAGCTTTGAAAAAGAATTCTCAATACTTCTGAAAGAGTAGCTGAGAGCAAAGAACAATTCATGTTCTGTATTTATAAAGAAAACTCACATTATAGCATTTCTCTGACCTGGGGAGAATTTACCTGTCCAGGTTGAGAGAAGAACAAGTCTGAGAACATGTTCTTATATTCTTATTTGTCTTGTTAATGTGTCTCTTTTGAAAACACATTTTGGCTCTGAATTTATTCAACAGTGACTAAATCTGCAACAAAACTGACACATCTGCAACACAAACACTTGTGCAGATGTTGTACATTATAAAGATTGAAAAGATAAATAATTTGAACAACATGTAAACTTGCAGCTCATTTTTTAGGCAAAATGGCTAATTAATAAAAATGAATTTGAGCAGCAGTCTAAATCTGCATCATCTATACATCATGACTATCTCAGTCTTTTAGTCTAGTTATGATAAAGTGAAGTTGCTTTAAATTTGACGTTGTTGGTTTGTTCTAATATTTCAAGGTGAGATCAACATAAATAACCAATAACATGTAAAGTACAACAGATTGGATAAAAACATAAAATACATTTTTCTATCATCAGGGTGAAAAACACCCTCCAGGTTTGGCAGCTTGTACCAAAGGGGCGGCCGTGGTTGAAAGGAGGTTGTCCTTGGATCGAGAAGTTGGTGGTTAAATCCCCGACCCAAACAAGCCATGTGTCAATGCATCCTTGGGCAAGATGCTGAACCCCAAACTGCCTCCTGGGTGCCATGACACGGGCACCCCTCTGCTCCCTCGGGATGTGAGATGAATAAAGTTGAATTTTTTAAGAAACCCAACTTTACACAATAGTCTATATATTATAGATTATCACAGTAATTTTCATGTCACTGCTTTTGTGAAACTGACTCAAAGATGGACTAAGTCATGATACCCAGAAATCCAGTTGTAATTCTCTGTCTAGGTTTAGTGAGGCAGCCTCCTGAAGAACAGGATTATAAACACAAAAAGTACATCAGGAGAGTTTAGTGACGATCATCACCTGGATAAATACAATCAACCTAATCTGAAGTGTAGTCTGTTCTAATCCTTCTATCCAATAGGTTTTATTACTGTAGTCTGAGCGCTGCCTGAGAACATCAGTCATGTGTCTGTGTTGTGTTGTGTGAAGGCCGAAAATTAGTAACATTCCTAAAGACAGAGGACAGTGCCAAAGAGTCTCATCTTTGCAGTCTCAGACAAGGCACGGTGACAAGAGTCCTTGCAGTCTGATGATCTCAGAAATACTATGACAACCACATTCTTATCAGCGTGCCTATAAGAACAGACAAGCTGCAGTAACCTCCAGAGTCTTTTTTCATCTGCCTTTGCATTTGTCTAAATGCTCTCACTTCATGCATGATTTTATGGAATAAATTCTTCTTTATAAAGATTCACTCGCCTGACTTATTTTTAACCAAAATCTCTGCCACAACAGTTGATACTGTATGTGTAAACATTCCTCTTTCCTCTGGTCCCATCCAAATACTTATTGACAACAGCAGATTACATGTTAGGAGTCTGGGCTGGTCTGTGCTTTTGTTTGCTTTTTATTTTAAAACTTCTCTGCCGTCAGTTACTCCTCACTCTCTCCCCCTCCCTTCTAGTTGTTGTTTCCTCCTTTACCTGTGGGTTGCAGGTCATCAGGTGGCAGGCATTTGCTGATTACTTTCAGCATTTGGGTCTGGCTTAATTCACACATTTCTCAGTAATCCTCCTGAATCTTGAGCTCTGAGCAGCTGCTCCACTTTCTCCTGGAAAACGACTGACTAACATAATGATGTAACAATATTATACCAGGACCTCCCCGGCATGTCCACGCTGCCCCTGCAGATTAAACACACATGCGCCAAGCTGCAAGGGTCCGAAGCAAGACACTAAATACCACTGTTTTGTAGTATTTTACTTTCTAAAAATGTCTTGGTGAAAATGTGCGTTTGGCTCTGAGAGTTACAGGAATTTATTCACCATTTTATTCAGGCAGTTTGAGGGGCAGCACTCATGAGTAGGGGGTCTGGGGAAGAGATGAGATTTTAGGTAAACCAAGAGTTTTACTTCCTGGTCTGAGAATAACTCGAATATATAGTGGGCGGCGTGGATCAGGCGGTAGAGCAGGTCGTCTGGTAACTGGAAGGTCACTGGTTCGATTCCCTGCTCTGCCCAGATATTGCCTGGCTGTTGTGTCCTTGGGCAAGACACTTAACCCACCTTGCCTGTTTGGTGGTGGCCGGAGGGTCCGGCGGCGCCAGTGTCTGGCAGCCTTGCCTCTATTAGTGTGTCCCAGGACAGCTGTGGCTACAAACGTGTGTAGTTCATCATCACCAAACGTGTGAGTGTGTGTGTGAATGGGTGAATGACAAAAAAAACTGTAGTGTGAAGCGCTTTGGGGGTCGTAGGACCTGAGTAAAGCGCTATACAAGTACATGCCATTTACCAGATAAGTTATATCTCTGGACAAATGAAGATTATATAACACCAACTGTAATATTTTATCATATATGTGCCTATCACATGTGGAAAGCTGTAAGGATACACGATTCAGGACCTTTAAGACTTTGACCACTGATCTTTTCTTTTTTCCACATCACCTTTCCATCCACAAAACAATAAGTCTATTATAAATAATAAGACTGTTTATGTGTCCATCTAACTGTTTTGGTTTTATAAAACCAACTACTGAAGACAAATGAGCCAAAAAACTCTACATTCTTCTACAAATCAATGATTTTAGTTTTACAAGATTCATAAACAATCAAATAATGATGATCCACAAGTTTGTTTGTTTTTTTTCCTGTAACATGAATTAAGACGCCTAATTTGTTGCTTTCATTGTGTTGTCCTCTAAAGCTCTGAGGCTGTAGTAGAAGAGATCTTCCTCAAAGTCAATGCTGAACATTTTCTTTTCTTTTTGTACTGACCACAAATCCAAAATCCTCCCTCTGATTCAACAGACACCTGACTGACTCAAACTTTTTCAACTCTCATTTAGCAGCACATGATAAAAACAATCACTGAGAACAATGACTGAATCTAGAGTATTATTAACTACTGAAATATTAAATATTAAAATCCTAAAGGAGTGAAGGAGCACAACAACAGTCCAAGGCTCCAGAGAAACATTAGCTAGAAAAAATTTTGTTAATTACACGTCATTCCCAATAGAGCTTCCTCAGTCAGTCTCACAGCATCTTATTATGACAGTATTTAATTAAAGCCTCTGGTTAAAACCAGGTCAAAACAACATTACTGATTTTTCTAGTATGTAATTACATAAAATATTTATTTTAAAAATTAGTTCAGAAATCTGAAAAGTAGTTTCAACCTTTAAAGACTGATAAAAGGACATAAACATGAGCACTTATTTCAGGACGCCCGACCTTTTGTTTTTAACACCATCGTTATGAACTGGTATTAAAGGGAGTGTGGCTGTGGTGGAACCGAAGTGCAGGGAGGGGCAGGCAGACATGAAACATGATGGTTCAGAGAGGGTGACCCAAAGACCATCTGAACAGATGTGGCAGTGCAGGACAGCAGACCAGTGGTTGTAGACAGGAAGCTGACCAACAAACACAGAAAGATGTGGACGTGGAGTGGTGGTCAGGCCTTGAAACAGTGGAGCAGGGGCCAGGCCCAGAGACAGGATACTGGACTCTGGAGACAAGGCACTGCAACCTGTGTTGGGCAAGTTACTTTAAAATTGTAATATGTAAAATATTACTAACTACAGCTTTAAAAAAGTAATAGGTTTGTATTACATTATTACTGTCTAAAAAATGTAACTGAGTTACACTACTCCGAGTTACTTTCGGCAAAATGTGAAAACGTATGTATGTGAAACCATTCTAAAATGCTTAAATCTTCTGTGTCTGGATGCTTTCTCTTGTCTGACTCCGGTGTTTTTTGAATCCGTTTTTTGTTAGCATGACATCGCTCGATGTGCTTTTTCAAGTTGCTTGTACTGTTTCGGGAGGTTGATAGCTCCTTCGGTGTGGTGCATAGGTTGCACTTTACTATTATATTTTTGTCCCTTTCTTTTACGAACTGGAAATAGTGTGAATAATGCCACCGGGTAAACGTGCAGTCAACGGTCTCTTCCTCTTCCTCCACATTCATTTTGGTGTCATGTTTTGAAGCTAGCAACAGCGAGCCACAGGAAGCGCACTCCGCGTCTTCTTCTACGGTGTCCAACGTGATTTATGTCCCGGTCCGCCACATTTTAGTTCGTATATCAACAAATATGTCTGTGATATCAACGCAATTCATATAAATGCGCTAGTAATGCACGTTACTGAAATTGTAGCGACAAATATGTTGCCTTACTTTATAAGGTAATATGTAAATATTACTGCGTTCCTGAAAATTGTAATATATTTCTGTAACTCGTTCATTTTGTAACGTTTTCTCCCAACACTGCTGCCAACCACCAACCTCTCTGGCCTGGACTCATGAATGGTTAAAGAGGTGTCACCAACTGCGACCCCCTCAGACTTGTGGACTGGTGACTGTGGAGCTGCAGCAGGACATGGTGGAGCCAGCTGTGGAGCAGATAGTGAGGTGACCAAGCCCCATGACAGTGGAGTGGCAGTAAGATTTGACAGATGGTGGCGTAGCAGCTGGGCTAGGAGATGATGGAGAAACAGCTGAATGTATAGATGGTGGAGCTGCTGCCAGAGGTGAATTTTAAACCCAGCCAGTGAAGAAGACTCTGTAGCTACTGTGTTGGTGCTAAGAGGCTGACAGGGGAGCTGGAATTCCTGCTTCAGAATGCTAAGTTAATTGAAAAAGTTTTTTGTCAACATCTGTAGTGCCAGGATCCTTGCTAGGTCCATGTCTGGTCAGATCCTTGTATCATGAACTGGTACAAAGAGAAAGCTTGATCGTGGTGGTGCAAAAGCAGCAGGCAGGAGTAAAATCTGAGGTGTTTGATGATCAAGTTTAAATAAACCAAAAACCAAATTAGCTAGACTTGACTTGGCTAAACTAACAAACATGAGCACATAAAAAACGCAATAAACGATCCAAAACAAAGACAACCTGCAAATTGAACACAAAATATGAAGCCTAGACTGTACATTCAGATAAACATGCTATAAATATCTCTAAACACCAGTGAGTTGGTAACAAAAATGTTATTTTTGAAGACACAATTTCTACTTTGTGAATGAGTTTCTCTTTGCACATCTGCCCACACTGAGATCAGAACAACAGTTCTAAAACAAAGTGGCTGATAACTTCAGAGTTGTGTCATGATGGAGGCAGTTATCACACAGACATTAATTATAAATAGCAGCAATCATGCTCAGTGTATTACTCTGACAAATGACTCTGTGGTTAATTTATTTCTTGTTATAGAGCATGAATTATAACTTTACTTTTTAATAAAATCTATGTCTTTGATTTATAGTCCCAGTCCATTGCACATGAGGCTTCTGCCCATTTACTTTATAAATAGATTTAATACTTCAGCTTTAAACAGTCAACACAGCCCAGTGATACAGCTGCTTCCCCACAGTCTGAATAAATAATGTGCTTCCAGAATTCTTACTGAGTTGGACATGTTCCCAGATGACTACTTGACCAAAAAAATTAGATAAAAGGAGAAGAAACAAACAACAAAATAATCAGGTCATTGTGAAAACTGTTTTCTCATGAAATGTTCCTTTCTATTAATGTGTAAAGTAAAATCCTGATCGTTATTTTTCTCCCTTTAACTGCAGTTTCATTTAGAAGGACAGTAAACAGGTATTTAGCTTGAAAATTTGATGAGTTTCACATCCATCTAGCACAAAAGAAGAGACTTGGAATCTTTGAGCCACCATGTAGCCATGTTTGTTGATTTAACATTAAATAATATTAGTCATTTTGTGTTCATAGGTGCAAAAAAAAAATTAGAAATTTTTTTTTTTTTTTTTTTGTTGAATATGTTAGCCTAAGATTTGCTAACACTTCAGACTTCTTTCTGTGAATAAAAAATATAAAACATAAAATCATCCAAGTTAAAAATAAGCTAAAAGCAACATCTCACACGATGTCCAAAGCCTGGGAGAAGAGATGTGTGTTTAAAAGTGGTTTAAAAACATGGAGAGATGAGGCCTGTCTGATCTCCAAAGGTAAACTGTTCTGGGAGTAAAAGCTCCCAAGTTGTAGGAGCTACATGGGAGCTACAGCAAAAGCATGATCTCCTCTGAGTTTACGTTTAGTCCTGAGAACATTCAGGAGCAGCTGATTAGCTGACCTGAGTGAAAGAGTTGGAGGGTGAGGCTGTAGAAGCTCAGACAGATAGGGTGGGGCAAGCCCATTTAAACATTTATAAGCAAATAAAAGAACACTAAAACGAATCCTAAAAAGAAATGAGTAGCCAGTGAAGCAAATGTAGACTAGGGGAAATGTGATCCATTTGCAAGTTCCAGAGACAAGCAGCAGCATTTTGAATCCTCTGATTAAAGGATGAAGCACTGACCCTGACATAAAGTGCATTACAATAATCCAGCCAGGTAGTAACAAAGGTGTAAATTAATCTCTCAAACACTTTATTTTTACCAACTGCCTTATTGAAAGAAACTTGACTTAATAACTACTTTTATCTGAGCATCAAGTTTAAGACCAGCATCCACTTTCACCCTCAGGTTAGTAACAATTTGTTTATTATACTGGGCCAGGAAGCTTAAACGCACACTGGGGTTCTCATTGAAGCTTTCAAAAATCACCTCAGTCTTTTCATCATTAAGAAAAAACTAGAAGCCATCCAGGCTTTAAAACAGTACAGAATAATTTTTAAAACTTGAAACCCCCCGATGGCTTTACAATAGACTAAATAACCTTCGTAATTCGGGTCTCAGCCGGAAGTGGTGTTCTGGTGATTCATGCTGCCCTGAAGAAAAATGCTGCCATAATACAAAATTATATTTCATAATAAAATGTCATTGGAAGTTTATACAGTATTCTTGTGTATGGTGAGTGTGCCCTGTTAATTATTTAAGTGTATTTTTATTATCCTTCCCTGATATTTTCTATATAAAAGCCCTCTGGGTTGTTGGGTCCTTCTCCTCTGGGTGTGTCCAAACATTTGCCTGTTCCTCTGACAATGCAAAGAAAATAAAAACAACAATATTTATTGCTACTGTCCTTGGAGAATTTATTTGATAGGTAAAATGTATTTTGGAAAAATATAGAAACAAAGAAAAAAAAAAACGATAAATCTGTTTATTGAAGTCAAGACTGTGGAACAGCATGTGTGTAGCACATCTCAACAGGTAGCATATTTCTGCAGAACACCAGTTCGAGCAACAGCTATCTGAGACATGGCTGCAGAAAAGCTATTAAGTACTGCTTTAACATCATCAAGGCACTGAAATAATGGCTTTACAGAGCCTGTGCCTTTTTTTCTTTAGAGGAACTTATATCTGGTAGTCATCAGCATATAAATGGAACACAATGCCATGTTTCTTAAAGCCTGGTTCACATGAAAAGACTTTTACAGTGTCGTAAGTGTTTTCGACTCAACAGACACCGGAAAAAAAAAAATCCTGTTCTGTCGTGTATGGTGTCTCATCATGTCATGTGGCCCCACATGACATAAAGAACAATTTTCTCGCAATAGAGATGGGTCCCCCTAAAAAAATCAGATGAGCAGAAGCGCTTGTGGACCGTCGCTGAGAAATATGCGTCTGGTCACCTGTTCCCCTGTGCACAAATCAACAGAAAGAGAAGCTGCTGCACGGCCGCATCACATTATCCTTCGAGTTGGCTTTGTTATACTTTTTTATTTCAGTCATGCTGTGAACTGCTGTAGTATTTTCATCGCGTCATTTCTTGACTTGCTTTATTTTGACTTTTTTTCTTTTAGCGCAAATTGCCACGGATTAATATCAGACAGATCAGCTGTTTGTTTACAGCTGGAAAATGTTTGCTGCAAGTTTTTTGTTGATGATGAATCCTGGCAGTTATTTGTAAATGTAGGGACTCTGCTTTGAAGTTCTGGTCACGTGTCAGCACTGATGTCTGTGAGTGAGAGAAGGCGGGCAGGTAAAGGAAGCGGGCTGCTCGATCGGGTGGGTGTGTGTGGGAGAGAGAGAAAAAGAGAACGACAGGACAGGAGATGTGATGATGGTAGTGACTGAAAGCTGTGGTGTACTTATGTTATCGTTCCCCATTTTTTAAGTTATTTTTATTTGATATGCCTTTATTGTCCCACGAGGGGAAATTACATGGAGATACAAAGAACAGCTTGACCGTCACTCTCCCGGCAGCCACGCCCATGAGGCCGGTGCGCATTGCTCAGGTCAGCCAGGGTCACACAGAAGAATACATACAGTGGGGCAAAAAAGTATTTAGTCAGCCACCAATTGTGTAAGTTCTCCCACTTAAAAAGATCAGAGAGGCCTGTAATTTTCATCATAGGTATACCTCAACTATGAGAGACAAAATGAGGAAAAAAAATCCAGAAAATCACATTGTCTGATTTTTAAAGAATTTATTTGCAAATTATGGTGGAAAATAAGTATTTGGTCACCTACAAACAAGTAAGATTTCTGGCTTTCACAGACCTGTAACTTCTTTAAGAGGCTCCTCGGTCCTCCACTCGTTACCTGTATTAATGGCACCTGTGTGAACTCGTTGTCAGTATAAAAGACACCTGTCGACAACCTCAAACAGTCACGCTCCAAACTCCACTATGGCCAAGACCAAAGAGCTGTCAAAGGACACCAGACACAAAATTGTAGACCTTCACCAGGCTGGGAAGACTGAATCTGCAATAGGTAAGCAGCTTGGTGTGAAGAAATCAACTGTGGGAGCAATTATTAGAAAATGGAAGACATACAAGACCACTGATAATCTCCCTCGATCTGGGGCTCCACGCAAGATCTCACCCCGTGGGGTCAAAATGATCACAAGAACGGTGAGCAAAAATCCCAGAACCACACGGAGGGACCTAGTGAATGACCTGCAGAGAGCTGGGACCAAAGTAACAAAGGCTACCATCAGTAACACACTACGCCGCCAGGGACTCAAATCCTGCAGTGCCAGACGTGTCCCCCTGCTGAAGCCAGGACATGTCCAGGCCCGTCTGCGGTTTGCTAGAGAGCATTTGGATGATCCAGAAGAGGATTGGGAGAACATCATATGGTCAGATGAAACCAAAATAGAACTTTTTGGTAGAAACTCAACTTGTCGTGTTTGGAGGGGAAAGAATGCTGAGTTGGATCCAAAGAACACCATACCTACTGTAAAGCATGGGGGTGGAAACATCATGCTTTGGGGCTGTTTTTCTGCAAGGGGACCAGGACGACTGATCCGTGTAAAGGAAAGAATGAATGGGGCCATGTATCGTAAGATTTTGAGTGAAAACCTCCTTCCATCAGCAAGGGCATTGAAAATGAGACGTGGCTGGGTCTTTCAGCATGACAATGATCCCAAACACACCGCCCGGGCAACGAAGGAGTGGCTTCGTAAGAAGCATTTCAAGGTCCTGGAGTGGCCTAGCCAGTCTCCAGATCTCAACCCCATAGAAAATCTCTGGAGGGAGTTGAAAGTCCGTGTTGCCCAGCGTCAGCCCCAAAACATCACTGCTCTAGAGGAGATCTGCATGGAGGAATGGGCCAAAATACCAGCAACAGTGTGTGAAAACCTTGTGAAGACTTACAGAAAACGTTTGACCTCTGTCATTGCCAACAAAGGCTATATAACAAAGTATTGAGATTAACTTTTGTTATTGACCAAATACTTATTTTCCACCATAATTTGCAAATAAATTCTTTAAAAATCAGACAATGTGATTTTCTGGATTTTTTTTTCCTCATTTTGTCTCTCATAGTTGAGGTATACCTATGATGAAAATTACAGGCCTCTCTGATCTTTTTAAGTGGGAGAACTTACACAATTGGTGGCTGACTAAATACTTTTTTGCCCCACTGTACATATACATAAGCACGCATAAACCTATGTGTTATGAAAAAAATCAGATGAATGAGACTACATGAGGTCAGAAGGAGCTCTTAACACACCACACATGGCAAGATTATCGGTTAGGATTATCTTAAGAGCCATCCCGGCATAAGTATGAAACCAAGAGAGAGCAAATACAAAGAAAAAAAGAGGAGGCTTAAAACTGAGCCCTGAGGAACACCACAAGAAAGGAGCAGAGGAAGAAACTTGGTCACCAAGATCAACTCAAAAAGTTTGGTCTGATAGATAAGACCTAAATCACCAAGGTGGTGTGTCCCTGATGCCCCCCACTGCTCTAAACAATATAGTAACATTTTGTGATACACAGTATCAAACACAGCACTCATATCTAAAAGCAAAAGAACAACACAGTCACCCGAGTCAGTAGCTGAAAATATGCCATTAAAAACTTTTAAAAGGGCCAATTCAGTGCTGTGTGAAGATTTAAAACCTGACTGGAAAGTTTCTCAAACATTGTGTTATTCCTGGAAAGTTATCAAATAGCAACTACCTTTTCAAGGATTTCAGAAATAAAAAGGGAGTTTGAAGATGGGCATGCAATTTGTCAAAACTTTAGTATCAAGAGCTTTTTTTTTTTTTTTTTTTTTTTTATCAAAAGTTGGACTACAGCATGTTTAAAATCCCTAGGGACCACACCAGACATCAAGCTGTGGTAAGTAATAAAAAAAATACATGTATATAATTCAATAGTAAATACAGTTAAAAAATAGAAGTTAAATATGACTCAAAGAGAGATAAAGGGATTTATCCCATAAAAAAAGTCTGGTTCAATTATATACATTTGTTTAGGCGTCTTACCTGCAATACGTATTACAGCTCTCTCTGCCGGATCCAAGACCTCCCCCGAAGCCGATTTGGAGCGTTTGACCCTCTGGAGTTTGGACAGGTTCCAGGGCAGGGTGTCTCCAGGACAGGGGGCACTGTTCTTCTCTTCATAGCTGTCCCTGCGATCCCTGCGTCTGTCCTTACGAGTTGCCATCGCCTTCTTAATAAAAAGAATAAAAGAACTGAGTACAACACAACACTCCATGTCATAGTGGGAAATGCGCAGGTGTGTAAAAGACCTACTCAGGAATGCAATTTTGAGCTTAATTTTCTTAAGATACATCCAATATTATGAGAAAAATCCCACAAGAACATGTTAAAAACACAAAAAACACGATTTTCATTGGAGTGGGTCTATAATGACTGTTGCATGCTCGCTTACTGACAAAATTAACTGGTTGTTAATATTATTCTTCACATGTGTCTTTCTGAATGTTGCAGTTCAAAAAACCTTCACAGCCAAAGAGTTCACACCTTATAGTGTCTCTGACATGCTTGGTTCTCAGTAAAAACTTTAGAAGAATTATAACTTTGTTTAACGAATCATGAAATCACTCACGCAAAAATTAAAGACTTCACAAGGACAAAATGTAATGTTCTGACTCAATGGGATGGATTTTGATTCATGGGAAAAATTCATCTGTGCAGCCACGCTGGATTCAAACTCATTTTCACGCAGCAGAACCACAAGTTAAGCATCAAATAACATTTTTATAAACAACACGACCTGTAATCAAATATTGTACGGAAAAAAGGCAGCAATATGCAGATGTTAGAATCCAACTTTAGTAACTCCATGACAGATTTCTTGGTGGATTTTGGTCTCTTTTCTTTCTCTTTCTCTCCTTCTTCTGCTCTGATCTGGCTGTTCATGTGTAACGCTCATTTGCATCCACAATGACACTGAGACTGACTGTGTTTGATCAGCAGAACCTGAAGCCTGTGGAACCGATTTTGACTCAAACATACATGCATCAAAACTGGTTCTCTTCAGACTAACTCTTCTGAGTCATCAGTTTCTCATAAAGAGACAAATCCTCAGAAACAACAGATCCTTGATCTGATTCTCCATTTTCTGCCAGGTTTCTGCCATAGTAATCACTTTGTTTACATATCCCAATCTTCATTTCCGTCACTTCCAGCAAATGTGCCTTCCTCAAAATTGCACATTGATGTTGCATAAATATGCTGGAAAACTGCACATCCTAGATTATGTGGAAAAGTGGCTACTGGGTCACTTTGATTTGTTTGATAATGATAAATAAAGATTTATCAACTGATATCTTTGAGTCTCAAAAACATGTGATTTTGACAGCTGTAGCTTTGCTTTTGGATGAAATTTGATGTTACAATAAAGTTCTGGAGATAAGAACAAATTTGGTATAGCAGCTTGTCAGTCATAAAGATAATAATCGTATAGCGAACATTTCTTTATTGCTATTCCAACCTTGTGTTATTAAAAACATACTTGGGGAATTGTTTATTGAAGTGTTAGATCAAAAGAACATTTTAAATGCAGTGTGCATTTGTGAATAGTTATAAATTCAACCGTTACAACAACACAAGGTGTCATAAAGTGGACTAACAGAAGAGCAACAGAAAAAGGTCAAACCATATATGAACTGATTTTTAATTAATCAACAGAGAGGATGTTCCTCATGTGGACATTTTAGGTATAAAATCTAAGGTGTATGAAGGACAGAGAGAAAACAAGGTCACATGGTAAGGCAGTAGAGTAACTCTCATTTTTTGACAGTATATAGTCACTAGACACGTTTCAAATTCTCCAGCCAAGTATGTAGCTAATCATTAACCTACAAACTGTTTAATCTCACAAGAACTAAACTGTAAAAGTGAAAGGCTGTCTAAGTAAGCTATCCAGGTTCAACCTGTTTGCTTTGAGTGACCACAGTTTTCCAATGTTTAACTGCCACTGAAACGAAGGGCACGATAAAATACAAAACACTTGATGCAAGAATGATATCAAATGCAAAAATACAAGGTGGAACACAATATGTACTTTGTGACATATCAGTCGTGTGTTCAGCAGCTTTACCATGATAACGCACATAAATTAACCTTAACCTGCTCATGCAATACTGACACAGAATTTCTAGGATACAGAATTTAATAAAGTATTACATTACCTGTCGAAAACATTGTTTGGACTCTTGACACTATATTGTGTTTAACCCTATAATGCCACTTGTATCATATTTGCTACATAGTTTTGATCTTTCCTAACATGGCTGCTCCCAGAAAATGATCCACTTGCCTTTTTTTTCCAGGTTAAATCATTATTATATGGATGAATGCATTATTATTAACTCATTTTTTACATTACAATTAAACCGTAAAAACAGCCAATGTAATAAATGCGATACAAAAAATCTATTATAAATAACATGATACAGCAAAAACGTTTCTGAATTTTGTTCTAAGGCTTTGTAAACATCCCAGTTCCAAATAATCAGAATTTTCTGGCTATTTTTTAATAAGTTGGGTCTCACAGGGTTAAAGACAATTATATGAAACTGCAAAACAAAACATATACTGCAATTTCATCAATTGGAAAAATGCCAAATTAGAGAGTATTTAATTGAATATAATTTCTATCCTCTGAAATTGGGTTCTGTGAAAACATTAAGAGCAATAAATATTTTATCTGTTGTATGTTAAATGAGTTAAGTTTGGGGGTAAAATTGATCTGTTAATAATATTAATAGAGATGATCAGATTAACAAACTAATGGTAAATCCAAGTGAGACCAATAACAAAGTGGTTTCCTGATGTCTGTTAAACATATCAAATCTCAAAAATCCTACATAAATTTATGCAAACACTATTCTATAAACCTTCACAATGCTTTTAATGTTGCATGGTATGGCAGTTGGTGCACTGCTGTCTTCTAGCAAGAAGGTCCTGGGTTCCAAACCCAGCCAGGGGTATTCTTCGGGGACTCCAGTTTTCTTCAACTGACTAAAGATATGAACAGTAGTTTAATTGGCAAGTCTAGATGTGTATGAATGTCTGTGTGATTGGATATTTGTCTGTATCTAGCCATGTGATGGACTGGTGACCTGTCCAGGTGTAACCCCGCCTCTCGCCCAGTGACAGCTGGAGACAGGCACCAGTGTGATATTCATAAACCAGTGTTTGCATGAACTGCTATTATACACTTTTAGATTAGATTTAAGAATTTAATAATCAACTTGGGCTTAGTGTCAGGCAAATTATCTTGTCCATTTTGCCAGAATTCAAACAGTTAGATATAAATCTTTCATAACTTATTCACAGAAAGTCACTCCAAAACATTTGAACTGTAACTTTAAAGAGGCCCTTCCATTTAAAACGTTTTTTCTGAGGTTTCTGTTGAATATTTTAGCTCCACAGGTGTTCTTACCTTCATAGTGGGTGTGAAAATAGGTCAACAATTTCTCTTTCAGTTTTTATCACTCAAATTACGCAGGTGGCGATAAAACCCGAGTTCTCTCGAGTCCGAGTGGCCTGTATCTGTTTCCTTACAACTCCTTTGTTCGTTAGTATTTGGCAGCTCCCGCAGTTGAAACCACGCCTAGCATGCTGCTGGCTAAAAGCTGTAGTATAAGACGTAGCAAACAGGAAGCGAGGTACGTGGGACGTTGCCATGTGCAGCGGGACAGGAAACAGTATTCTTTGCTCTCATAGGCTAGTTTGTTAGCCAATCAGAGTCCAGCAAATCCAAATGATGAATATGAACGAGCTGCTGCCGAAGCCTGACGGAACGAGCAGGAACCACCCGAATTTTAATGCAGATAGATTGAAAGGTCTGTTATCAGTGTTTCCTAACATTTATTTTAGATATAAAATGTTTCATATTACTGGTTAATACTTAAGAAATAACCACAAAGTCCTGAAATTTGTATGAAAGGGCCCCTTTAAGATTAAATATTGACCAGTTATCACATAAGTTATCAAAAACAACAAACTAAAGTTATGCTGTATTACACAAACAATAAGTTGATCAAACTCACAGTGAATACTTCTCAAAGCACAGAAATAAAGCAATTAAAAGTCAAAAAGAAATAAGGTAAACTTTGAAAACAATGAGCAGGTTATCCACTTGGAACCAACAGTGTCAAACAGCTGTTTCCTGCCTCTTTCCTCTTATATCATGACATAAAAAGCATTAACACTAACTCAGTAGATCTGTGGATGCAAGCTGTAAGTTGACAAGAGTTTTGAATAAGTTGCGTCTTTCCAACACAGCAATTTGTTTAAGAAATACATCTATGGCTGATGCATGGCAGAGACAATCCTCACATAAGAGATAAACTCTGAGCAAGCACCTGCAACCCAACACTGGCTACAGATGATAGAAGTATAGTGACACAGCCTTTTGTTGTCACAGCTGATCTGCAAACAGACTTTGCTCCTTTGAGAAGTTAACACCTTGTTTACATGAGCTGAAATTTGAAATGATCATAGAAATATAAAATGCACCTTGTTAACCTGACTGTGAGACATAAAGGGGATCCAGTACTTTAATATTGCATTCACAGAAGCAGAGCAAATGTTGTCTTGGCAGCAGAAAACATTTTCTTTGACATTTACTGTTAGTGTTTTTGAACTACTGCATAGCAGCAACCAAATTAAATAACATAAACTCAATTTAGAAAAAATCTTGCAGTGTCTTCTCAAATGCATATTTTCACCTGAATAAATGTGAGTTCTGTGTTTTCCTACCCATAGATTCTGGTTAAACAGCTGAAAATGTTTCTATGTTCATTTTAACCAATAAATCTTTTTATTTGTAGCTTTGCAGGCTCCAAGCATTCCTCGTGATAGCTAAAGTGAACTGTAACCAGGTCATTAGAGCAAATCATTTTCTTTTAAGGATAATTCACAAAGGGTTAAAAAAAAAGTCCTGCTGGCCTGATGCACTCAAACACTGTTTTTATTCATTTTTGTAATTATTATTTTCTTGTTTTTTTAATCATAAACTCTGCCTTTGGTGAGATTGTGCGTTCCCTTACCTTTCAACGGAGCTGGATCGGTGCGTAAAAGCTTGTCAAGCAGCCATGTATGCCGGTGCTTCGTGTCCCGCAGGATTATCTCCAAGAAAAAAAACAAATGTATTCGCTTAAGGCCCCGGTGAGTGACAGCGCATTGCATGTGCCTGCCGATGTCAGATCAAGTGGCCACTCCTTTTAGGGAATGCAGCGTGGCTGGAGGCTGTACGGATAAACCGCTCTGCAGAATCCGCAATCATCTGAGCTGTTTCCCTCTCTCTGCTCGGTCCGTCTCATCCCGCATCCCGTTCCGTGAATGCATAGCGACACTTCTGAATACAGAAGTCGCTGAATGACGCATCACACCTGCAAAAGGCCGCTTTTCATTTTAAACGCACTAGAAAAACAGAAGGAAGTAGGCAATCAGTCCACACCACGGACCTGCTGTGGGTTGGGCTTCTTTACCGATCCACAGCAATTAACGGTGTGTCACCACCAGCAGAGTCTGCTGCTGCGGAGAAAAGCTGCATAACTCACTGTTCGATTAGTTCGCCTGTTTGTCCCAGACGGAGCATGAATGAGTCTGCAGACCTTTCAGCGTCAGACCTCACACATACTTTCTGCTTGTGTTGGGACTTGGCAGTAATGTCTGGATTCATGACCTGCCAAAAGTGATAGATAGATAGATAGATAGATAGATAGATAGATAGATAGATAGATAGATAGATAGATAGATAGATAGATAGATAGATAGATAGATAGATAGATAGATAGATAGATAGATAGATAGATAGATAGGGCATTCTGTGCAACACACCCCTTTAAAAGCCTCTATCAATGCCCCAGCCAACATGTATATTACATATGCAACACAAATATTATCTTATCTGGGTATTTTACTCTTAAATTTACATTTCCTGCTTGAGTTCTCTGCTGTTTGCAGCTTCCAATATTTTTTTTTCCCAAAAAAGAGCAGAGATGCAGGAATCTGCACAACTGTACAGGACCATGCTCAGAAACATAATGAGTTCCTTTATCAGATGTCTTACCTGCATTACAAGTTACATCTATCTGCTGGATCCAAGATGTTTTCTGAGGCCAATTTAAACCGTTTGTTTCTTTGTTGTCATGGTTAATCATAATTTCACTTTACAACACAGTACAGGGTTTGACTAGCATCAAACACCAACAATTTGCTAATGCTTAATCCCTCTCCTTGCAGTCACTGGATATAAGGTTTATAAACTCTCTTTTTCTTTAGCGTTGACTTTTAAAAATCAGGCAAAATAGACTAAATAATATCAGTTCTGTTTGATGAAGAAGAAGAGTTTTCACCCCCACCCACCTCCACCATGAGGCGGCCTACTCTCCAAATTGACTGGACATTTAAACAATAGAAAAATTCATCCAGGGTTGCAAATGACAACTCAGCTCCCAGAGGTTAAACTGTTGTAAAGAAGGCTTTAGGGCCCCAAGACAGTCCAGCAAGCACTAAAACCTCTGATTCAGCTGCAGGATCCGAGTCCCACCAATGCAGAGCTGTTCAGGAATGGCAGCAGGCAGGTGTGAGTGTACGTGCACTCACAGTGAGGTGAAGACTTTTATTGACCTGGTGCAAAGAAGGGCAGCAAAGAAGCCGCTTATCTCCAAAAAAAAAATATCAGGGACAAACTGATATTCTGCATAAAGTCCAGCAAGTGGACTGATGAGGACTGAGGTCAAGTCAGTTTCTCTGATGAAGCTCCTTTCTGATTGGTTGGGGTTGGCGTGACCATCAGTCCTGTGTCACGCCAACAGTAAAACATCCTGAGACCGTGTGGAGCTGCTGCTCAACCAAGAGAGGTGCCATAAAACACAGTCATGAGTTAAGAATGTTAATAAAACATCATACGACATCAACTTCTTCCAACCGTCTAAGAACAGTTTGGTGAAAAACAGTTTGCCTTTTCCAGCATGATGGAGGACCGAGACATGAGGACAGAGTGAGAACAAAGTGTGACCAGAGAACTCTGCAGAACGTAGTCCAGTTGAGAACTTGTGGTCAATCCTCAAGAGGCAGGTGGAAAAACAAGAACTGATTCTGACAAACTCCAAGCGTTAATTATGAAAGGATGAGTTGCATCCGTCAGAATTTGACCCAGAAGTTGATTGACAGCATGCAAGGTGAACTGCAGAGATCTTCGAAAAGCAGGACCAACACTGCAAATATTGACTCTTTTGATGAACATGATGTAACTGTCAATAAAACCCTTTGAGACTTATTAAGTGCTTGTAATTAAACTTCAACACATCCCAGAAACAAATGACACAAATATCTAGAAACATTGAAATTGCAAACTTTGTGAAAACCAATAATTGCGTCATTCTCTAAATTTTTGGCCACAGCTGTATGTTCACCTCTGAGTATTGAAGAGAACTCAATTTTCTTGTCAGTGACAAATGTCTCACTCCTTTACAGCCAGCTGTGCAAAGCTTGCTGCATCATTAGCACAAGATGTGCAGCAAACTAGAAAGGATGTGAGTTCTGTGGCCTCGAGTGACCCCAGGCAAATGAATACAGGTATGAGTAATACATGAAAAGTCATGACCCAAATAAAACTGGTTAACCCAAAGCCTTTCCAGAGTTTTAGACACATGGATGTGTGTATGTAAATGTGTATTTTACTACTTCCTACATTGAAGATACGTAATGAAGACATCAAACATATAAAGCAAGATATCTGAAATTATGTAGCAAAGAAAAGTTGGATAAATAACTTTAAATGTATTTTATATTTTTCAAAGTAGCTTTACTTTGTCAACATCGCTGCAAACAATAAGCTTCATGACGTTGTCAACTGAAATGGTTTTCACTTCACAGGTCAGCCTTGTCAGGGTTCATTTGTGGAATTTCTTGATTTCTTAATGGGGTTGGGACCATCAGTTTTGCTGTGCACTCTCAGAAATAGAGGTATGAGACAAAAACATTTTTGTACCTATAGGTAAATTGTTTTAAAATGTTCCCTTAAAAGTACAATATTGGTCTTTAAAAGGTCAGAAATGCCCCTTAGAGTGTTCAAATTGATATAAAGTACAAATTTGTACCATTTCAACTGCACCTGCAACCCTGGTCAAGGCTGGTTAATCTCAATATTATTAAGCTTCTTCCATAATTTTCAATATTGTAATATGATGTTTCAGAATGTTGGTTTTAGACTTCAAAATGTGGCATAATTTTACTGTTTTAGTGGAACAACGACAATAATTTGTACCCTTTCTGTCGCTGGGGGTGTACCTCTTTTGGTGTGCAGAAGTCAGGATGGATCACAGCTGACAGCTCTCTTTGACAACTCTTAGAATTTATATTATGGCAAGAAACAATCAGCTAAATAAAGAGAAACAACAGTCCATCATGACTTTAAGAACTGAAGGTCTAGAAAAGTGCAAAAAACTGCAAGTGCAAAAATGATCAAGTGTTACAACAAAACTGGCCAAGACCAAGAGTCACCTCTGCTGCTGAGGATAAATTCATCCATCACCAGCCTCGTACATCATTAACAGCATCTCAGATCAGAACCCAGATAAATACCACACATACTGTAGTTCTAGTAGCAGACACACCTCAGTTGTTCAGAGGAGACTGTGAGAATCAGGTTTTTATTGTCAAATTGTTACTTAAAAACCATTAAATGAGAAGGTGTGTCCAAACTTTTGACTGTAATGTTTCGGCTGTAGCATTCCAAGACTGCCCTCTTGTGGAATCTTAATAAAAACATTCATTGAGGTTGAATTCTCTGAGTTGCAGCTTGGTCATAGATTTTTATTAAGTCCTTGTGAGAGCTGTATTTTTAATTTTAAACAAACTTTGTTGTATTTTTAAAGCTTCTGACACATGTTCACATCAATGAATATTCTATTACCTTTTGACTATTATCTACTCCAACTTCATAAAAATCAATAATCATTTGTCCATTAAGTGAGAAAAGCCCCAAGACATAACTGTTTAAATCCAAAGTATCTGAGGAAATGTTTCCACAGGAGATGAGAAGGAGAACAATTCCATCCATCCATTTTCTAAACCTGCTTCTTCCTTTTCAGGATCGCAGGGAGCTGGTGTCGATCTCCAAGTGTCGTTGGGTGAGAGGTGGGGGACACAGCTGGACAGGTTGGGAGAACAATTCTTTCCTTGCAATCAGGAAAGTAACAATACTTCACATGAGATAATTCACTCGGCTTTCAGCCAGAGGAAACCACGGGGCTAAGTAATTTGCTAATGCTACCACAACGTGGCAGTAATGTGAATCAACTGCAGCAATACTTTTCTAAGTACAGCTTCTAAACAACCTGCCAAAGAACCCAGTGATCTGTAACTATCCCTGCTGTTGCAGCTTTATTCAATAAAAAGGAAAAAATCCAATCTAAAATAAATTTTCAAATGTAATTAGCCTAAAATTTCCAACTTTAAAAATTATGTTGTTAATATTGCTAATAAATTAATATTGTAAATTACAGAGATAACAAAGATTAAACAATTTAAGTTTTGTCAAAGACCACTGGAGAGGAGGTCATTTTATTTTATTGATATGCCAGTTTATAGATTTGCATTTTTAAATAAATTGGCATTTGAGACAAAATATGATAAAAGGAAAAAGACAAGCTTAATATTATAAGGTGAAACATGTAAAATCAAGGACAAAAATGATAAATGTCAAAATTGATATTTTTTTATCATAACTTTGTCTTTTTGTCTTTATCCTAATTTGGGGACATTTTTTTTCTTTTACTTCTGGAAATGAGTTTCAGTTCAGAAAAGAAAAACATTTTAAATCTCACAGCTGGACATGAGTAAATACCCAAAGGTGTGTCTGAGTATATGAAAGGACTTAGTCTCAGTTTGTTTTCCCAGCAGCCCTGGCCTCTGTTTTCTAAATAGATCACAAGTGTTCAGAGTAGATGGTTGTTGCTACTGATGGGTAGCAATTCCCTTTTCTTTAATCTCTTGTTTGCTTCCAGCTGAAACCTGCAATTTCTGAACTAATCTGAGCTATCAGCTTCCTATGAGTCAACTGCAATGGTGACTCCTTCATTTCATTACGTCTTTCACCCAAATTAAATCTCTCTCTTAGATCCCTGAGACGAGATGCATGTTTCCTCTGTCTGAATCCTATTAGTTACAGTCAGCAGTTACTCATTCTTATATGAACTTTGAACATATTGGGCCTCATGACATAAAAATACAGCGTTATGTCATATAAAGTTAAACCGAGGTTCATTTCACTAGAATTTGACAGTGCTGTAACAGTTGTTCCTCTGTAAACATGACTTTAAACATCCCAGAGCTCAACAAGTCCAGTTTAACAGCATCATGAAGCAACACTCTAACAACTTGTGGAAATGGCATTGTATGTATGGTTGACCACGCTTCTCTTTTGATTTCCAGCTGCAGTGCTGATGTGGTCTTACCAGTATGGGTTAAGAGGGCAGACCGAAGCTGCAGTTGGCTGGATTGGGGAGCCTTTGCCCTCTTGAAGCCAACAGGATGTATTTAATGAACCACAGTGTGTTTGAACTGTCACATATCACAATACAAGCACTCAAGTCTTTGTTGCTGTCACGTGCAACATGAAAAGGAGGGGTAAAATAAGAAACAGGCCGAAACTAAAGATTTGTCAAACGTAGGAAACACCGCTGGGATAAAAAGACCACAAATCAAATGCTGGCTATAACGAGCGAGTGTTTGTGGGTAATGTGTCGCAGAGTTGTCAAGAGACTTTGGCTGCAGTGCTCTTGTTGTTCACAGAGCAAGTGTTGATACAACTTCAGGAGCACATCATGACCAATGTTCCAATGAAAACTATAGTTCCAGGCTGATTTATTTGTGAGGGTTTCAGGGAAACACAGCTGTTTACCGCAGGTCCCAGTGTTCTGAGACTGACCTGGCATGATTGATGGCATCTGGTGAATGAGTTTACCTGCTACGCCCACAAGATGGTGTTGCTGGTGTATCATATAACTGAAGGAGCTGTAGTAAGAAAAAAAAACCTTGCATCATTTTCACAATAACTGTAGACTGTGGTGATGGTTCAGTAACTGGGAGTGTTGATATGCTGCATATTGTTTCAATTACTGTAAAATGTTGTTCCAGACCATGACATAGGAAAATGCTCAAAATACACTTATGTTTGATCTTGTGGGCTGTTGTGAAACTGGAAATGAATGGTGATTAACTATAATGATGATCATCATGGTGAAAGGTTTTGTGCCACAGGTTATTTTACTATGTGAACTGCTAACTAGAGCAGCTCTTCAAGTTAAAGTCTTTTCCCATTTTGTATCATGTTTAATTAAACAATAGGAGAACATCAGCAACTCAGATGAAAAAGTTTATAAGAGTAGATCAAAGTTCCTGTTTTTGTGTAGCTCTGTTTAAAGTGTTAGTGTGTGCTAGAGGCTTTGAAAAGGAAGAAGAATATGGCTATGATTAAAGTCAGCACTAAAAGTAAAGGTGGTAATTGGGATCATAAACACTCACTTTTCTAGTTACACCTCTAATGAAGTGATCCAGTTTCTGAACTACAGATCTATAAGAGAAACCGCGACTGAGCCAACAGTTACTAGTTTTGAATTGTTTTGTTGCGATGAGAATTGATGAACACAACTACAATGTGTATCTGTTATCTGGAGTCGACATCTTGTTTTTGATGGTTGTAACTGCACTTTTTTCCATATTGTGCAAATTTAAAATTGGTTACTCCAAGTTTTTTTCTTAAAAAAAGGAAAGTATGATTAATTCCCAAACTTTTTTTTATGTATATATCTTTTAATCTTTATTAATTTATTGGAACAGAGTTGATGCATCTTCTCAACCACTGCATCAACTTTTTGCGTCCTACCAGCAGTTTCACTGAAATCTACAGAATTACTTAATGATGGACATTTTGGAGAAAGTGAAAGTGACAGTGAAAGGGTAAGGTACTCAGTGGGGTAGATGTTTGCAGCCACTCCACTAACTTGTGTTCCTGGTTTTCCCAGATATCACAACTCTGGAATGATATCAGTTGTTGGGTGTCTGGTGTACAGTAGGCTACTTGCTGCAGGTAAAGTATGATTAGTGTCTGAAAAGTGTTCGCCTCCATACTAAGAAGCATGGTGTTAGTTTTATTGGCAATAAAACACACCTGAAAATAACTAGTTGTGTAAAAGTGCTTCAGGTGGTCAGCAAATCTAGAAAAGTTCTATACAAATATACTGTATATGACCGAATCAACCACAAAATGTTACCTATCACAGCTGCTTCATGATTTAAGTTACTGTGGAAATTGCTAAAACATTCCCCATTAAATTACATTGGAATCACCAGCTCCAATCTGCTTCCATATTAACTGAGTTATTTTATCCCATTTATTACAATTGCACCAGTTTTCACACCCATTCTGCTTCACAGTAAAGGTGGAAAACCAGCTTTTCCATTGGTTGAAATTTTATTATTAGCTGCATCATGGTGCAGTTGGATGCACTGTTGCTTTGCAGCAAGAAGATCCTGGGTTCAAAACCAGGCCAGGGCCATTCTTTATGGAGTTTGCATGTTCTCCTCATGCATACAGTATGCAGGTTTTCTCTGTCACAAAAATATGCATTTGGTTAATTGGTAACTCTAAATTGTCCTGAGGTCTGCGTGTGTGTGCATGTTTTCTGTCTCTATGTGGCCCTGTGATAAACTAGCAACCATCCAGGGTGTACCCTGTCTCTCTACCAATGACTGCTGATGATTGGCACCAGCTCTCTGAGACCCTGAAGTGACAGACTGAATGTTATCTGTCATTAAACTATCTTATCCAAGTGGCAGATTACATTCGAAGTTTCTCCAGGATCTTTATATTTATACACTGAAGCTCCATTTGATGTAATTGTTGTATGATGGACCAGCTACAGCCATATCAGGTCATAATGCAGAGAAGTAGGTTGATTCAGTCAAGTTTCATCCATCTACGTCTACAATTACATTCTAATTCATTCTAATTGTAACTCATTTCAAGCCAGTACAGTCATTTAGAATATTAGCAAGTTAAAAATGCCAATTCATAAAAGTTTTTTTGGAAAAGGAAACTATTATTTTGCATTGAACCATTCCTTTGATTCAGTCACTGCCCTCTGGTGCATCAGGAGGCAGCACAAGAATGTGAAGATGAGAACACTCGTTAACAGAAGGACCTCAAGTAGAATAAAAAACTTGGAAGGATTGTGATCTGCCTTCATCAGCTGATGAGGGAAGGGACACAACTTCCTAACTTCATGTGCTGATCACTAACTCATAAATAATATAATTTAAACAACACAGTCCAGGTTTTTTGTGACAGGATTGAATCATCCTTAGTAAATACTCTGTTTTGTTATTGTAATTGTACATTTATTTTCTAAATATTAAAGTGTTTCATTTGTTACTCAAAAGTTTACCTGAAAAAAGTCTCTATTTACTTCTTTTTGGCTTAATTTATGTAGCTCAAAGCATAAAGAATAGCACATTTTTACAAGTTACAACAGAAAGTAGACGATTAGTGTAAGCTGAATCACTCAATGAATAGTTGAGGTTTTTTTAATCACATGCACCTCTATTTAGAGGTACAAAACAATCAGTATATTACCTGTAGTAAACAGAGTGATCTCACTATGGAGAATCACAAAGAAATTTATATCAATAAGTGTGTAAAAATCTCTGGCCACACAGAAAATTATGTTGGAACGCATTCTGTGGGACATGGCAGTGCACGATTTGTGCACAGTGCATGTGGCATCATGGAACGCTTAGTTTGCATAACTATCAGATGCACAATTGGACTACAGTACAGCTATGAATGTTTAGATGTTGAGTTGTTACTGTAGATGCCTGCATTCTAGACAAAATATGAACTGATCCTTTAAAGGATTAGTCTGTTATTTTCTTCCTTTACCCTTTATTCAGCAAATACCATGCATGTGAAGCTAAATTTGTACCCAGTGTTTCAAAAAGTTGGTAGCCTAAAGCCAGAAAAGAAGTCTTCAGACCAAAGGTTCTGTGATTCTTCTGTGTTGTTGGTTGCAAAAACATTTGCCACAGAATAATATAATAAAATCATTTGGAAAGATCCCAAACATGAAATTATTTGTATCATTTGCAATTTTATTTTTGCATCCTTTGTTAAATGCTAGCTTAACTCTGGATTCTGCAGTCTTTCTCTTGGCTGATGTATTGTAAACGGTTTAAAGTTTGAAGGGTATGTTTCTGTTCTTGCAAATTATAATTTAAATTAGGCTCTATATATTTCTTTGGTATGTTTGCTGAGTTTAAAATCAATTAAAATGAGATGTTTTAGCTTGTATGGATGAAGTAGATCCATTTAGGCTAATGACTGGATGCCTGTAGTTGCAGTTTTCTACACCTTTTGAAACTACATTTTGAAGTAAAGCTTGAAGAAATAATTAAATGATTAAACAACAACAAGTATATAATCTGAATCAAATGACCATTAGATGACAGGAACAGAAACCGTTTGCAGAAAGAGCAATAAAAGTTGTTGCAATACTTGTAGGAGAAATGATGGTGCAATTCTGGACATTGCATCTAATAATCTGTGACTGACTGTTAGGATTGTCAAATACCAACTGCCTTTCTTTGGTGCATGTGACACCAAACATACACACAACACCTTATTATGAAATACCACACCTTCTGAATTAAAAAAGAGGGTTAAATACTCTGTTTTTTGCTTCTAAATGGATGAAAGTAAAGCAGTATCATCAGACATCAGGGAAGATTCTGATTTATCTTTTCCCTGCACAGATTTTTCTATTCATCTGTGTGACTGTGTTTTTCTTCCCTTGTTGTGTTAATATAAATATAAAAAAGCCAAGAGGAAAGAATTGTCATGCAATCTAGATCAGAGCTACTTTAGTGCTACTTTGAGCTCTGCCAGACTCTCCACATACCCTGGTGGTGGCTGCTGGAGCGCGTGGAGCCAGACAGTAAAGATATAAAACCGATGCAACTGACAGCTCATAATCGTAAATTTCAGGAGGGAGAATTAACTGTTGCTTTTCTCATCAAGGAGAGGGTGTTTTCTTCATGCCAGTAAAGAAAAAGTGATACAGTGTTGCATTAGGACATTAAATTTAGAGATGTTTGGATCAAGTGTCATGGCGGTTGCGGTTTATCAGTCTTTTTAATGAGACGTGTCCTGTCTTTGCAGTACACGAGGACATATCTTGTGATGGAGCCCAAAACATACAAGCCGCTCATCAGCTTGAGGTGTATTTTACTGGTTTGATATATGTTTTATTATGACTGGATGTATTTAACTAAATATTAGGCCTGCTCTCTGGCTGCTTAGATTCGGATTAGTTTTACATTCTTCTCTTTCCCTAAAAAAGCAACATATATCTATCAGAACATCTGCATTTCCAGTTCAGCCCTACTTTTAAATATGATTCCTTTCGACTTTGCCCTTCAACCGGTGCAAAGGACATTAATTTATTGTAATCCTTTGAAGAGCAGATTTTAGAGGAAGTCGACCAAGCCAGTGTGTTCCCTTCTCCCTTCCAAGTACAAATGCTGCGTGGCATGTTTGACATAGAAAATACAAGGAATAACACAGGATGTCAGGTAGGAAAGAACCAGGCTGCCAAGCTACAGCAATCAGTAAAACTTGGTCCGGCACAAGGCATGACTTCAATAAAATACCTCCAGTCCCACTTTTAAAAGCATTAGTCCAGGGCAAATTAAAAAGTGGAGTGCAATTAAAAGAAATCACTTTGTAAATGTTAGCATGTGGAAGTTTTCCTTTTCCCTTTTTTTCCCCTTTGCTTCTAGCCGAACAAAGAGTGCCCCAGAGGCAGAGCTACGCAGCTGCTGAATATTACACCATCCATGTGTTTTAAATAAGACCCCATTATAATCAAAATCATAAAAAAGCTAATGTGGTTCTCTTAAACATTTAAATTTAACATAACCAGTGGAGAGTTGAAGCCTTTGTGAGCAATTCTTGAGTTTCTTACTGAATAAATCTTTGAGAAAAAAATAAAAAAGGATTTAATAACCTTTAAACCTTTTTTGGTGCAATACATGTACTTCTGCTACTACAAAAATAAATCCAATGATACAAATGGAGATAAAAGTAAAAGAGATAGTGCACTGATTTCACTGGTTGTGTTTTTTCTTAACACTGTAGACTTGTCTTTTTCAACAGATGACATGTCCATCAAAATGCATCTGTTGTGCAAGAAAAGAGTAAATGAAGCACAATGACTAACACATTTAGTTGTAAAACTAAAAGAAAAGAGTGTTTTCAGTGAGTCGTCACCCTCAACAGACTACCTAAAACTATTGACATTGTTTTTTTAAGAACCCAAAGGACAAATAGTTTTTGTGGGGCCTTCTGGTCTGCTGAAGTCTACATTTAGCTTAAAGTCACTGAGGTTGTTGCCTCACACCGGGACAGATGAGTTTCCATGGGAGGAATGAAGATGTCTGGCCAAATCCACTTTCCCCCCTTATTAAAACGGATATTTCCGAGCTGTCAATTGGTGAGGTCTGTGTTTTTGATGACTCCAGCTTCCCTTCCCCATTCATTCACTATCTCCTGCAGCTCTCCCTCCCTCTGTACAGTATAGCGTGTTCTGTAGGGGGGGCCCAAGCCAGCACTTCTCTGGCAAGCTACTCAATTTGTGGCAAACACTAATTTACTGAGACTCAACACTGTTTTGGGTCCGCGGTGCAATTCCCACGTCCCAGCTGAGAAAATATATCATTAGTCCCTCATCGTGTAATGCTTGCCACGTTACGTTATAAACGCTGGGTGTAAAGCAACATGGATAAAACAGAAGCAATTTCCAGCGTTCCTTTCGACCGTCTGCTTGGAAGAAGTTGTGGGTGTTAAGAATTTGAAAAAAAGGGGACAAGATGTGGTGCTGAAAAGGCCATTTTGCTTACTAAATGCTCTTGGGTGGTTGGAAGACTAAGCATTTCCATTGCAAGTGCCTCCAATAACGTATTCCAGCCATATGAGAAAGGCTTTTACGAGTCTTCCTTGAAAGTTATATGGATTAATTAACTTCCCAGGGAAATTAAGATTCCACGCTAATTACAGTCTAGGTAATTTTATTGAGATCTGCATGGAAGATGGGTAATTCATAAATAGGTTCACAGCCTCACTGATGTTTACTTTTTTGCACCATGGCTTGATGAAGAACAGAAAATAAATTTGTTCACTTCTCTGAAGCCAATTTTCACTTGACTCCACGAATGCAACATCTGCTACTCGGTCATTTGGAAGCAAGAGTGACTAAAGAGCCTTTTTTGGCACAGAACCTCAGTTTTTATGGTTTTTCACTTCACAAACATTTTTTACAGACAATACAGGCTGCAACCAAGCATGCCGCAACAGACGGCGCTGTCACCTCAAAACGACCGCCCCGCAATCCCACACGAGACAGCTAAATATATCACCTCCCAGGAAGCTGCAAAGAAACAGTTACGTCCGACCGGCTATATTGTGGCTTAATTAACAAATGTAGAACTCAGTTCAAGCAAATTAGAGGCCAGTGGAAGCTCTTTGATTTGATGCTTTGTAGGAAATAACCAAACTGTTACCATAATGCAGAAGCCTTATATCAGACATTTATCTATAGAATGAGCTACACACGGTTACCTTGAGTCAAGGACATATATTTACTCTCTGTTTTACCCACAAGTTAGTGTCCCCAAATGACCTAGAAACCATCTAAAGTGTTGTGAAAAAGTAAGTGACCCCTTGCAGATTTTTTAAAACTTTTTGTTTCATTTTGATTTATAAACAAATGTTTCAGATCAGCAAACCAATTCGGATAATGTGAGTAATTATAAAACGCAATTTTCAAATCATGATTAAGGGGAAAAACTAAATGAACCTGGCCTTACATGAAAAAGTAATTACCACGGATTTAAGAACAGATGATAAACTAAGTCATTGGTATTAATATGTCTAAAAAGGTTACAAAGTAAATTTTAAGGCTTTGGGGGCAATGGTGACATCATCCACAGATGGAGAAAACATGGAACAGAGGTTTCCAGCTGTGGCCCATCGATCAAACTTACTCCAAGAGCTCCTCAAAAGCTAATCCAGGAGGTCACAAAAAACAAGAACAATATCTGAAGCACTACAGGCCTCACTTGAAAGTTTTAATTCAACCATATGAAAGAAACTGGGCTTCCATGCAAGAGTTCCAGAGTGCAAACCACTGCTGACCAAAAAGAGCACAAAAGCCTGTCTCACATTTGCCAAAAAGACATCTTGATGATCCGCAAGACTTTTGGGAAAATATTCTGTGGACTGACTAGACAAAAGTGGAATTTTTTAAAGTTGTGCATCCTGTTATATCTAGTGGAAAACTAACACTGTATCTCATGAAAACATCACACCAGCAAATGTGATGGTTTGCGGCTGCATTGCTGCTTCCGGACCTGGGTGACTGGTTGTAATAGGTCAAACCATGAATTCAGAACTCCATCAGACATTCCTGATGAAGAATGTACAACCATCAGTTTGTGACCTTAAACTCAAGCACACTTGGTTATGCAGCAGCAGGTCTGAAGCACAGCAGCTAGTCCACATCTGAATGGCTAAATAAACCCAAAAAAAGGAGTGTTATGAACAATCTGGATGCTAAAGTTAGAGAACTACAACAGGCCTTCATGCTATAAATCACACATCTTCATCTGCTGCCACGAGATGTTGGACATATATCACTTGAGGATGGAGTGCTGTAAGCATATGATGTGACCAAGGTATGAAGAGACTTGTTAAAGTCAAAAGGGTCACTGACACTCACATTCCTCCTAAGATTAAGTCAGCCATTTTGGATGGTTAGCAAACTGCCTGGGGAAAAAAGTTAGTGCAGCATTGTAAGTAGATGATGCATTCCAGTTGTTGCTGATGCCCTTGAATTATCTTTTCCTGGGAGTGTTTACATCATTCAAACATATTACTCATTTTTATTGTGACATTTTACCTTGACAACGCAGGAATGCACAGGTAGTGATCTAGAGAAACCAAAACATAAAAAACATAGTACATAATGCTGATATATTCAAGCAACAGTTGTTGCCAACATGTATTTTTGCACGTATGACTCATAAATTATTTTGAGTTGTCAGCTGTCCAAATTCTCAGTGCATAGCTAAAGAAAAAAAACAACCATTTAACTTACGAAATTTGGCTCATTCTGTCTTGTAAAAGTACTTTATAATGTTGCTAAGTACTATTTAGTTTGCCCAATTCCAACAGTCAGAAGTTGTGCAATGATGGGTTTTTTGTTTGTCCCTGTGTTTGTGAAGTCATTTATCTGTAGTGTTTGTAAAATATCTTTGCTCTACATCTTTTCTTAAAACTTTGGCATCCTGTTGGTCTGTTAGCACTATACAATATCTCATGAATGTCTCAGAAAGTACTCACTGGATGTGAATCAACAAACATCCTCTTTTAAGATCATGTTGAATCAAGGATGGTCATCTCACCTCATTAATTCTGAAAATAACCCAATTCAACAAACAAAATGTTTTGAGTTAGAATTTAATGTAGGACCAGCTGAGATACACTCACAACAAATGCTAACAGACTGAGCCAGATCATATTACCTAAGATCATGGATGAGGTTATTTAAAAGATTTGACAAAACTATGCACCACTGCTATACCATTTCTCAACAAGTTGATCTTAATTTCAAACACTAGCATGAAAGGTGGTGAGTCACATGAATTCTTTAAAAGATGCCAGATCTTAAACCTGAGGCATCTACAATCATCTAAGTGTGATCAGATCAAATGATATATTCAATGCACTATCAACTTATTTTGAATCATATGATACTTTACAGGATGAATATAAATGTTAAGTCTGGTGAGGATTGGGTTGGGACATCAAACCGGAGGTAAACTGTGGAACGAGGCAAGAGGACAGAATGTTTTAAAATAAAAAGAAAGACTTGTATAAAGTTTGAGTACATTTGACCTCTTATGTTACAATTGCGGACTCTAGGTGTACAAAGCATTTTTGGGGTGGCTCTGTATAGTTTTGGACATAGTTTATATTTAAGAGATACAACTGAAAAGTTATAAAAATGGCTTTAAATTGATTAATTTTTTTGTGCCAAAAAGATCTGTATGTAGGTTAATTATATTTAAATGGTACACTTGTATGTTGATATTTGCAGTCTATGATATATTTAGTTTTTAAAGTAAAAAAAAATGTTTTGTTTTTTTTTGGCAATGAATACTATTTATTTTTGGGTGCATTTTAGGACTCAAATTATGGTTAAAATAGGTGGAAGTGAAAAACAATAATAAAAGCCATACAGGTGACATTGTGTTGAAAAGAATGATACAAACTATTTGTATAGAAAATATTTTTCATGAGGAACATAAGGGCAAAATCAAATTTAAACATTTAAGCAGTACTAAATAACTTTTCTGCAGCCGTGTCTCAGACGGCCATTGCTGGAACCGGTGTTGGGATGTGCTACTGATTCCTTCTGCACATGTGCTGTTCTGCAGTCATGACCTCAATTAAAATAATTGTTTGTTCTTTTTTCTATATTTTTCCATAAATACATTTTACATATCAAATAAATTCTCCCAGGACAGAAACACTAAATATGATGTTATTTTTACTTTCTTTGCATTGTCAGAGCGACAGGCAAATGTTTGGACACACCCAGAGGAGAAGGACCCATCAATGAAGGACCCAAAAGGACCCAGAGGGCTTTTATATAGAAAATATCAGGGAAGGATCATAAAATTATGCTTAAATAATTAACAGGGCACACTCGCCAACAAGAATACTGTATAAACTTCTAATGATATCTCGTTATGAAATAAGTTGTAAATTCTATGGCTGCATTTTTCTACAGGGCAGCATAAATCATTAGAACACCACTTCTAATTACCCTAATTACTTAAGTTATTACGTGTAATATAGGGGGACCAGTAGCATCCAGAGTGATGTCTAATATGAAGCTGAACATGTTTTTCAGTGAGCATCCACTTAGACAAGATACAAAACCGTAGCTTAAACTTTTAAAAGTTATTTTGTACTGCTTTAAGGTGTAAATACTGCTGTATGACCTGGTAAATGGGGATTCCCTATTGTTGTGAAAGAGATGGAACTGCTGAGAAGAACAAGGGACATGTTATCCTAATTAGATTTTGGCATGAACCAAAGTGATGAAATCAGGGGTTTTTTTTTATAAGGAATGTGTAATATTAAAATATAAGATAGAGGTTGAGTGTTTGGGGAGTAATATGAAAGAGAATGTTACAGCTCACCTTGGCAGGATCCCAACTTGGCGGTTTGAGCAACACACTGACAAACTCTTCTCCCCAGAACCTTGAAGGCTTTTATGGGAGAACATAAATACACAGTGCTGAAAGACTTGTGTCCCACTTCAAGGGCTACTGTTATGTTGACTGATGCCAAAAAAGATAAAAGCAAAGTAAAAATACTCAAATCCTTCATTTAATTAATTATATATTTAATAAAATTGATATTATGTGTCAAATTGGTTTCTAATAAAAAAAAACTGAAATTTCATGAGCACATTGTCTTTTCAAATTATTTGGTAATTTCACAACAGAATAATTTAAAAAAAGACTTTAGCATTTTTTGCTTTAGCGCTTTATTTTGGTAATTACTTTTCTGTAATTTATTCTGTTGCATGTATTTCAATTCTATTAAATACATTGAACTTTGAACTGGTGAAAGGTTTAGTTTATATTACTTTTGAATGCACTCCATACAGTGCTTGAGGAATGTACCACTGTTCAATGTTTTTCATGATGATCTGTTTCACAAAACATGAGATGGATTTTTGTGCAAATCAATCACAGTGACTATGATGAAAAGCTCATATTGGCATGGTGTTTTCTGAGTTCTTGTGTTTGTCTCTTCCTTTAGGTTCCTTGTGTTTCCTCGATCGTTCTCATGGGTAAGTGTGTTTATCACATTTTTCTTATTTAGTTAGTCCAGTCTGTTCTTTTATTCAAACTTGGGGGTGTGTGCATAAATGGGTGAAGGACAATTTGTAGTATGAAGCTCTTTGTGAGTCAGCTGATTAAAAAAGCTATTGTACAAGTGCCATTCACCATTCACCATTTTCCTTGTTTTAATACTTAGTCTGTTTCCCTGAGTAATTCAGTCTGTTCTATGTAACTTTTTCTTTTTTCTTTTCTCATTTCCTCAGTCTGTGTCATGCTCGTTCAGTTTCCACACCTGTAATCCTTTTAATTAAAAAGCTCATTTGCTTTCTCCCCTCAGCTCTTCCCTCTCAGCAAGCACCCATATAGTATACTCCTAGTTTATTCATTTCAGTTGTCAGATCGTCCTCTTCGTATTTGTGTGATCTTGATATCTGTAAGTTGGTCTTTATGCTTCCATGTTAGCTTTTTATTTTAAATGTTTTGGTTTGTAATCTTCAAGTCCATTCTTCCTTCCTGCACCTTGGTTCATTCACCACCCATTCTGACACATTCCTGGAAACAGGCCACTTCCTCCAGAGATGGGGCAACATCAGTACAGAGCAGTATAAATACTGGTTTAAAAAAAGTCTTTACAAGAGGGACAAAAAACAACAACAACAAATCTGCATAGATCTCAACTATAACCAAAATGAAGACCTCCACTGTTGCAGTTGCAGTGGCCATCATGTTTACATTTAACTCTCTGCAGCAGGACTCTGCTTTCCCACTCACTGAGGTAACAACTTCATTAAATCTCTTATTTATATTGTATCAGAACATTTAGATGTTGATCCTGAGTGTCTTACATTGTGTTATTGGAACATGAGCAGTTGGAGGCGATGACTTATGACAGACCAGTTGCTGCTGATCAAGAGGTCCCAGAGGACTCGTGGAAGGTACGTTTGGTTCAATACTTCAGCTCTAAACCCTGTTCCATGTGCAACATGAATGTTAAGGCTTCATATAGGGAAAGTCTTGCTTGAAATTAAATAAAGGGAAGTATAAAGGTAAATAATCAACTAGAAATTAACATCGTTCTCATGTCTTACTCAGATGCCTTATGTCATCGGACAGAAGCATGAAGCTCGTGACTGCCGTTACTGCTGCAACTGCTGTTACATGACAGGCTGTGGTGTCTGCTGCACTGAGAAGATACTGAAGTTCTGATGACAACAAAGTGAAACGTGATCTGATATCATCAAACAATCAGCTCAAAGGCATACTATGTAGAAAATAATTGGACATAATGGCTTTTATTTTCAACACCAAGTGGCAGTAATGAGCTAAACCATAACCATGTAACTTCCATTAACCACCAGAAACAAGTATTATTTCTCAGCCCAAGTTGCATTTATTAGCCAAGAAAAACAGTTCTTGTAGGCTGAAACCGAACCATAACTACAGAACAATTCAGTTTGGTCACCGGATCTCCTGCTTTCCTTTCTTTTCTCTCACACACACATGCATCTCTCTCTCACTGTGCCAGAACTCATTTTGTAAACGTGATCAGAGAATTACAGATTGCATTGATGCAATAAAATTAGATTCAAGCCACATTTCTAAACCCAATTGTCGAATTAAGCTAAACATATTTTCAAAGCTGGTAAGTTCACCTGTCTCTTTACAGATAAACTCAAGGTTCAATAATGACTAAAATGAAAAGTGATCTTTGGCATTAAAATGAAAAATAATGTCATGCTTTTTTAATTCTTTATTTATTTCCAGCAAGAGAAGTTATAGTGCAAAAAGAATAGGGCCAAAACGTGATCCCTGGGCGACCCCGGATGTCAGAGGGATCGTGCATGAGGAAATTTCTATAAGTTAAATACAGTAAAACGTTTGCCAGACAGATGAGACTTGAACCACTGAAGATCAGGGCCTCTAACAGCTACACCTTGCCCTAGAGATGAAAAGAGAATTGTGTAGTTAACTTTATCAAAAACAGCAGTAAAGTAAAAAAGAAAAACAGGGTGGTACAGTTATCAGTAGTTAAGAAAAGATCATTAAAATTCCTAAAAGTGCTGATTATGTGCTATGAAATTATTTAAAACCAGACTAAACTTTTTCAAGAATATTCTGAATATGAAATAAAACAGTTGATTTTTACAGCCACAACACTGGTATTTTGTAACTACTTGTGTTGAAGACTTGGCAACCTTGCAGGCTCACATGTAATTCACTATGGAACCAGGAAGTCTGGACACAGAATAGTGATTGGAAACAATGATTCAGTCTTAGAACATTGTTTAACCCTTTATAATGCAGGTGATCATATGTCCATTTGCTCTCACTTTAAAATTATTGATTATTAATTACTGAATGTGTCAGTATCAACATGAATGCTACAAATACAGTCCCCTGTGGAGTCCCTATGGTGCTCCTCACTATCCTAGAGACAAAGTTACTTAACCTGACAAACTGAAATATTTTGTCAGCTTGTCTGATATTTTGTGGAATAAGAATGTGAGACTTCCCTGACGTTTCAGCAGAGATCTACTTTGCTCACTACATGAGATTTATACCTCATCAGCATTTAAACCAAAAGTCAACATTGTACAGTTTTTAGGTCAAAATAAGGTCAAACACCAGATCATAGATTCTCAAGAACACAACAACAAATATTTTGTTTGATTCCTTCAGAAAAATAAACAAACTTTTTTGTTTGCACTGCTGATTCTGTTTAGTTTTGTTTCAAAGGGGATCATCTTCACTGCTAAATATTTGTTTCAAAAAAGCACCAATGCCACAAATGTGTACAGAGTTGTCTTTCTGTGTGTTTAACACAAAACAGGGATGTGACTTTGTTTAACAAGTAGTGCCTGTCTGCAAAATAAACAACATTTTTATGCAAACTTTTTAAACTTCAAAACCTTGCTCGCATCTAAAACTTCTTAATCTCCAGGTAGATGTGCAAAATTGACTTTGCAAAACTATTCATTCATTGGATAATTCAACATTTAAAATTAAACAAAACAAAACAAAACAAAACACAACATTTGAAAATTTGAGGTGTAAATGATCCATTTTCAATGGATCATGTTTCCTTCAATTTAATAGGAAATTTAAAACTGAGAAAGTTCAATGTGGTGAAAATGTTTTTATTTGTTGTGTGCATTTTTTTAATCAAAACCTTGAAGTGAAAAAGTGTTCTTTTTATATATATTAAAATAGTGTGAATCAAAAGATCATGAATTGATCTTTTGCTGGAAAATTCCATCACCACCATCAAAAATGGGAAATGGGGTGATTTTGTACATACTGGTCGAGATGAGGCAACAGTTGGTCAAAAGAGTATAAAACCAGTTCAGTTTGTGCGTTCAGGTTACAGAGAGAAGAAAGACAGACTGATAACATTACCTGCTCATTCGATACTCAAACTCTGTTAAGATGAAGACCTTCAGTGTTGCAGTTGCTGTGGCTGTCGTGCTCACAATCATCTGTCTGCAGGAGAACTCTGCTATTCAACTCAGTGAGGTAAAAACTTGATCTAAACTATCATTGGACGTTCATATTTTGTTAAAATGTGAATCTGTTGGTTCTTAATTGAAAAATTTGTTTCATAGGAACAAGATACGGTGGAGGTTGTGTTTGACAACAGTCCCCTTCCTGGAGAGAAGAAGATGCCAGAGGATTCCTGGAAGGTAATTTTCCTTTATGGAATATGTTCAGTTCAATATGTTTCATCTGTAATAGATGTGAAAAGTTTACATTGTGAAGTGTTCTATAGCTTGAAAAAAGATGACACAGAAACTGAACATATTCTGTGTGTCCCACTCAGATGCCGTACCAGAGGATGCAGATGCAACGCCGCCGCTGCCGTTTCTGCTGTGGCTGCTGCCCCAGAATGAGAGGCTGTGGTGTTTGCTGCAGATTCTGAGCACAAAAGCAACAACCTGGAGTTCTTAAAACAGCAAAACTCTTTGCTCTTCAAGGTTTTAAAACAAAGATGATTGTTTTTTGTTTTTTTTCTTGCCATAAATATTGAACATCGCTTGTGTCACTTCGGTTTTGTTTGCATCATCTAATCTCTGTTAAATGTCTGCACACAATCATTTCAATTCGATCTTTTAATAAATGTTGTTGTTCAATAAATCCAGGATGTCACCTGTTTATTTTTTGCTTTTGATCAAATTGTGATGCAAAAACCAATTACTTAATAAAAACATATGGAAATGGGGCATTACGTTTTTAAAAGAAACGTTTTTTTGGTGCATAGAAAACAGTTTGCACCAAAAGAAAGATGTTTCTCATCAAGTCACATGATTAGCTTTGTCAAACAGCCTGCATATAATGTGTGATTACAACTTTTACAAGTTATCAGTTAATATAAACTTAAATAATAAAAAAAATCCAAACTGGAACCCATTTTCACAACAACCTAACATGTGGGAAGTTTGTTGTTGTTGTGTTTGATTAAAGACAATAGGATGCATCTTTGCAGCTTCTCCTTTAGAGACATTATCAAGTTGCCACAGTCAAACTCTCTTTTAGTTCTTCCTGTTTTAACCCCTTAACATTCCTGCAATTTCCGCCCAAAATATTTTTAAAACGCATATCCAAATTAAATTAAAAGGACAGGAAATCTGTAAGTTTGACATTTTATTGATATTTATAGGAGGGGGTTTGGGCTGACAAAAGCATTGGTGATCTTTCCACGGGTTATTCTATCCTTGATTTTCATATATAACTAAAATCACAAGGCTCTCAGCTTTCAAATGATATATGTCATGTGCATATTATTAAAAGTTGGACTCCACAAGACATGTACAAGAAGTGCACGTTTGTGGGCTGCTTAACGGGTTGTTGCAACACAGAAGAACAACAAACTGAAAGAATGTCCTTTACATGTTTTCTTCTTTTATTTTCATTCATGAGTCAGAAGAAAATGTTTTCCATCAAATAAATTCTGCAGATTACATCGCAGCATGTTTTTAATGTTTGTTGGTTCCATTTCTAGCTGTTGCTGCTCATGCTTGGATCAACCAGTCATCTGCACAAAAAACACAGATTCAATATTTCTTAGTTTAATCTGTTTTAAAAGCTGCATTTTTTTTTCAGATTTTACTGGATAAAGTTTAGATGTTTTATCCACGTGTAAAAATAAATAAACATCTTTTCTGTTTTACTTCATCAGCAAATTTGGAATTCTTAAACATTTTACCACTAAATTGTGTTCTGTTTATTATTAATATATATACCTTCTGACTGACTTGCCATCATGATTGCCTTTATTGACTAGATTCTTTCAGGCTTTCATGCCATTGTTTGAGTTCTTTTTTTACTTTACTTCTTTGTTAATCTGTCCACTGCTCTTAACTGTATCCATCATCCCATTTTAGCAAACTGGTTTTTAACATTTTATAAGATATACGTGAGCCCAATTTGATAATAAGTTTAATTACACAGAAAATTAAAAGTGAAGAGTTTTTTCTCAGTTGTCTTTTTCTCACACATCAGTTCTCCTAATGGACGTGTCAGTATGGCCATTTATTTAATGTATGCACAAGTAATTGTTGAAATTGTCTTTATGAGTAAAATATTAGACTTTGACCAAGAACCTCAGTGAATCACGTGAAAATATCCTTGTTTGTCTCATTCTTCATAAGCAGTTGACTCAGTTTAATTAGATAAAAGTTTATTTTGATAATGTGTCAGAAAGTCTCCAAAAAGTTTGAAGAAAACAGTTAAAACATGAACCTCAATGTAAAAAACAAAATGAGGAAAACAAAAAGTTTCAGATTGTTGTAGAATTATAATGAAACATTTTCTTTGCAAAAACTGATTCAACTGGTGCTCATTTACTTATTTTGTGTTAGTTTAAATGAAATATTTTCAATATGTTTTTGTCCTTTTCAGAATCTGCAGCAGGTTCCACAACCAACCATGTTTGGGCAGCAGCCACAGCAGAAACGACAGCGGCGGCGGCGGCGACGACGCATCTGTACTGTGTCGTTTGACATCTGAGTGAGACATTAAGAAAGGTGATTAAAGTTTGATCAGTCACATTCTTCTATACATGTGTTTTTACAGCAGCAGGACACTTTACAGTCCAAATGAAACATTGTGTTAAACTGAACCCATTCAGAGAACTGAACTCACCGTCCATGATTCCTCTGGGAGATCTTCATCTGCAGCAAGTAGATCGTCATCAATCGTTGCTTCCATCAGCTCATGTTCCTATAAAACAATGTTTCCATTCAGGAACAACATCTGGATGTTTTGATACAATATAAATGTCCAAAAAGAGTTTGGATCTAGTTGTTACCTCAGTGAGTGGGACAGCAGAGTTCTCCTGCAGACAGATAAATGTGAGCATGATGGCCAGTGCAACTGCAACACTGAAGGTCTTCATCTTTGGAGGGTTTAAGAGTCTGAAGTTTGGATCCTGATGATCTTGGTGACTGTTTTCAGATCCTTTGAGTTCTGTTGTTTGATGGCTGAAGACCCGGAATCTTTATACTCACTTTGGCAGCTGTTGTGTCATCATGGACAATATGTGCCTGTAACAACAAACTGAGCATTACTCAATATAGGATGCTGGAAATGTGAGTGGGAAATTTCTGGATAGAAACATTTTGTATTTTAAAGAGTTTCTCTGTGTTTTTTCAATTAATAACTAATGTATCAATGAAAATTAGAAACAAAAAAAACTGTAATTTTAACTTTTTTTAATTTTGTTTTAGTATTTGAATTTTATTTAGATCATTTGAAAAAGAAAAAACAAGTTTTTTTTTACAGCTTGATGTTTTTGTCAAACATAAAAAAACACATTCATATTCATCCTGGTAAACATAATAAAATACATTTTACTAAGTTATTCATAATGTTTGTTTGTGGGCTGAAGCCTCTTCTTTACCAGAGCAGCAAATATGATGAACTTAAAGTTAGAAGTTTGACAGTTTAAGAGTTTAGTCAGTTTAACAGTCATTAAAATCCATGTCCATCAGTTCTATTTTGGTTCATCTGAATAGGAAAGTGTGTCCAGACTGTTACAGGTAGTTTATGTGTTTTATTTAATTTATCTCTGACAATAGGTTTGACTGAAACATTCAAATTCAATGATGAACACGTGGTCAAATACCTTTGTTTATATACTGTATGTTGGTTCACTTAGTTGTCCATAAAATGATCATTTAGAGCAGATAACATTAATAACAGAAAACCTCAACATGATCTCCAGTTATAACAAATACAAAAGTGGAAAAATGAAGAATTCCTAAAAGTTTTTCAAAATATGCAACTGAACTCTTTTTTAGCTTCCTGGATGTGTTTTGGATTTTTAAGTTGTTGTGACCAACATGTGAATCAGTTTGTTAAAGTCACAAGTGTTCGGAACCCGTCCCTCCTAAATAGTTGTTAAGTCATTGTTACCTGTGACTTGTTCGTGTGACATGTTGTAATCACATATTTTACAGTTTGGGTGGTTGTGAAACTGACTGTGAAGAAGAGTGACTGCAGCATTATGATAGATGGAACCTGAGACCCCATCCTCTGTTTTTAATCACTTCCTTCACTCATGTTTCAAACTGTGTCCTCTCTGTCCAAAATGTGGACCCTAAAAAGTGTTCTTTATTTTTGAGATCCCAGATCAAGACTCAGCTACGTCTCAGTCCTCTTTCAGAATCTCAGGTTTCTCTGTTTCTCTCTCTGTCTTCTCTCTTTGTGTTTTCTTAGACAGAGCAGAGCTGTGACATGATGAGATGGTGTTCTGGCTCTCCTGGGTTATAGTCTCTTCAGATACACCTGCATCTTGTTAGACCTCATCCTTCCTTGGCGCTGTGACCAGAATCATGTGCCAGATCATGGAGTCTGCCACGGTGATCATTAGCCAACTGTTATGAATTTTCAAGCGTGAATCCTTGTGTAATTTTTTTGTGAAACGTTAGTAACTTTCCGATATCCTTCGCAGTGATTTCCTTCTGAATTAGTTGTCTGGAAGCATCTACTTAGAAAATAGTTCTCAGAGTCTCACTCATAACGAGGTCTTGTACAAACACTGTTCACCTGTGAAACCTTACCTATTCGTTCTTCACCACTGCTCCTCTCCTTCATCCTCACTGCAGGTCCCTGGAATCACAGACTTCCTTTAAATTCTCAAAGAGGAACAAAAACTCATTCTCCTACACAGATATCCAAATCTACAAACTCCCACATGAGCTGGAAAGAACATCCTTCTCCTTCTTCCCAGAACTCCTCAGTATCTCCTGTAATGTCAACAATTCATGTTTCTGTAAACTCAAACCTCATTTACTTTTTACATACTGTCAGTTCTTGTGTTTGCACCTTGGATCCAAAAACAAACTACAACATTGTGACAGAATAAAAAAAAACTAAACACTGTAGTTACACACTAATTAAAAAAATGAAAAAGTGTTTAAACTCTTCCATGTAATTAACCCTGTAAGACCCAACTTATTAAAAAATAGCCAGAAAATTCTGATTATTTGGAACTGGGATGTTTACGAAGCCTTAGAACAAAATTCACAAACGTTTTTTGCTGAATCATGTTATTTATAATAGATTTTTTGTATCACATTTATTACATTGGCCGTCTTTACAGTTTAATTGTAATATAAAAAGTGAGTTAATAATAATGCATTCATCCATATAATAATGATGATTTAACCTGAAAAAAAAGGGAAGTGGATCATTTACTGGGAGCAGCCATGTTAGAAATGATCAAAACTATGTAGCAAATATGATACAAGGGGCATTATAGGGTTAAAAACAACAAAAGATAAAAACATGTGTAGTTAGCCGGACAAAAGCCATATAACTCACATTTAAACAGTTGATATGGTCAGTTTCTGCTAACGATTAGAGAGTCAGAGTTCATATTACAGTAAACGGTTTTGGTTGATGTTATTGTTCGGCCCCTTTGCATCCTCATTACTCAAGCAGCGGTAGTGGAACAGAGCTACAGTCTGCACCAACTGCCCCTTGATTGTGGCAACTGGCTGCACTTGTAACTGTAGACTAAAAGCCTGAAGCAGCTCACCACTGAGGCTGTTGGCCACCTGCTTGTGTTGGTGCTTTTTATTATACTGTATGTCTGTTTTTTTTATATATTAAAAATCTTAAACCACTCAGTATTGTGTTTGTGTAGATTCTCAGTCAGGACTATCGTCAAGAAAAGGTAACTGGACATCTTTGTATGTATGTTTTTTTTTTTTTTTTTTTTTCACTTTTCATCCAAAAAGCTTCTTCAGTTCTGATCTTGGTTTGGAAGTTGCAGCCTCATGCTGTTGTTACTGAAACAACCGTCTCTGTTGAGAGTAGTTAAGTCATTGTTACCTGTGACTTGTTCATGTGAGATGTAGTCAACTGTTTCACCACCTTGACTGTTTTGAAACTGTCTTGCAGAAAGTATTACAGTGTTACACTTACTGGATTGATGGAACTTGAGATCACCTCTGTAGGTTTTTCTCTTTTAACATACATGGCTTCCTTCCCTCCCCTTTCACACATCTATCTTCTGTCAGTCATATTCTTCTATTCATTCATAATTGTTTTATGTTATTATTTGAATTTTCTTTAGATAGTTTTATTTAAAAAAAATACTTTATTTGTTTCACTCTGATGTTTTTGTCAAACATAAAAAAACACATTTATCTTGATGCTGGTAAACATAATAAAACATATTTTATTAAATTTATCATGACGTTTCTGGTTAATGTTTTATTATATTGAGATGATCTTCGTCACTTCATGATCATACATATTTTACCTTTTCTCACAGTGTTTGTTTTATTGCAACTCTTGACAGGATTTTTTAAAACCATGTTGTTACAAATGGGCTACAGAAAGCCCAAAATCAGTGAGGGGGACAAATAATCAGTATTTCAAAGTTTTCTTTGGGGTCAGAAGTTTGTTGAACTAAATATGAACTTTGTGTCCCGTTTAATGATGAAATCTTTTTACAACACTGTAGTTTTGTGTGTAGTTTTCTTCCTGTCTGTTAGAATGGGGACAAAACGTCAACACAAAGAAAACGTCAACCAACCAGAAATTATGTGATTTACTTTTCTCACTTTTTGCTTTTCATTCTCTTTTTTTTTGCTCTGAAAGACGTTGAGTTTTGTGTATAAGGATCAGGATAAACATAAATAAGATTATAATTCTGCTACCCCTTTTCAAAAATATTCTTTGTAAATCTGGTGAATGTTGAGAATGTTTGAAATAAATAAATACAAAATAACTGGCTCATCAAAGATGCTCAACATTGAGTTGACGTTAGATAAATATTGAATAAAATAACATGTTTGATCACATATGGACACAGAGCTGTTTGTTGACAGGGATAACGTGACTGTACTTATCAGCCTTTCAGTTAGTGAGAGAGAAGTGAAACGTTTCAGTTCTTGTGAAACTGAGTGTTTGTTCACACTGATACAGAAACATGAAGCCCACAGCCAGTCACTGAACACCTGAACTCATCTGTTTGAAATAACAGTTAGAATCATTTCACATCAACACATGAATTAATATTTATAATAACATTGTTTTCATTTAATGAGATGTGATTTTCATATGTTATACCATCAATCCAATTTCAAATAAAAACATAACAACTTGCTCAACGTATGAAACATTTTCTTTGTGTGCATCTTTTTTCTTCCCATTCTAACAGACAGGAAGAAAACTACACACTAAAGTACAGTGTTGTAAAAAGATTTCATCAAAGGTTGTTTCATCATATTAAACGGGACACAAAGTTCATGTTTAGTTCAACAAACTTCTGACCCCAAAGAATACTTTGAAATACTGATTTTATTTTCCCGACAACATTTTGGGCTTTCTGTAGCACAATTGTAACATGCTGTATAGTTGGATTTTAAATAGTGAACTAATTACTCAAATCCTGCCAAGAGTTGCAGTAAAATGAGCATTTTTAAAACAAACTGTAGCAAAATATGTTGGATCATGAATTGATCACCTCAGTAAAACAAAATATTAACCAGAAACATTATGAATAACTTAGTAAAATGTATTTTATTATGTTTACCAGGATGAATATGAATGTGTTTTTTTTATGTTTGACAAAAACATCAAGCTGTAAAAAAAAACTTGTTTTTTCTTTTTCAAATGATCTAAATAAAATTCAAATACTCAAACAAAATAAAAAAAAGTTAAAATTACAGTTTTTTTTCCTTTCTAATTTTCATTGATACATTAGTCATTGATTGAACAAACACAGAGAAACTCTTTAAAATACAAAATGTTTCTATCCAGAAATTTCCCACTCACATTTCCAGCATCCCATATTGAGTAATGCTCAGTTTGTTGTTACAGGCACATATTGTCCATGATGACACAACAGCTGCCAAAGTGAGTATAAAGATTCCGGGTCTTCAGCCATCAAACAACAAAACTCAAAGGATCTGAAAACAGTCACCAAGATCATCAGGATCCAAACTTCAGACTCTTAAACCCTCCAAAGATGAAGACCTTCAGTGTTGCAGTTGCACTGGCCATCATGCTCACATTTATCTGTCTGCAGGAGAACTCTGCTGTCCCACTCACTGAGGTAACAACTAGATCCAAACTCTTTTTGGACATTTATATTGTATCAAAACATCCAGATGTTGTTCCTGAATGGAAACATTGTTTTATAGGAACATGAGCTGATGGAAGCAACGATTGATGACGATCTACTTGCTGCAGATGAAGATCTCCCAGAGGAATCATGGACGGTGAGTTCAGTTCTCTGAATGGGTTCAGTTTAACACAATGTTTCATTTGGACTGTAAAGTGTCCTGCTGCTGTAAAAACACATGTATAGAAGAATGTGACTGATCAAACTTTAATCACCTTTCTTAATGTCTCACTCAGATGTCAAATGACACGGTACAGATGCGTCGTCGCCGCCGCCGCCGCTGTCGTTTCTGCTGTGGCTGCTGCCCAAACATGGTTGGTTGTGGAACCTGCTGCAGATTCTGAGATGTCCTGTTTCACTTAAAACTCAAAATACCACAAATATGAATATATGTTGAATCTTTATTGTACAAAATATAAATCATTTCATTTTAACAACTGGTTGTGAAACCTGCTGCAGATTCTAAAAAGGACAAAAACATCTTAAAAATATGTCAACCATCCTGAAACACTTTGAGGAATCCTTTGAGTCATATTTTAGCACAATCATCTGATTATTTTTTTGTTTTGTTATGTCTTGTGGTTATAGTGTATAAAATGTCTGCAGATTCTTTCTTTGTATCATTCAAATAAATGTATAACTACTCAAATGATTGTTCAAACCTGATGATTCTTGTTGACTATTATGAGATATATTTTGGATAAAAAGACAGAAATTACTTAAATAATACAGTATATTAAATCATAGTATAAAATTACTTCTATCAGCTAATTATAATAATACTTGGCAAGTTACCATTTTGAGTTCATCCCCATTATCTTTCAAATCTACACAAGAGCAGTTTCTTCATGAGGCATGAGGAATAAATTAGAATAAGTTTTTAGTCTCGTCTGTGGACAAGTTAGCAAACCGTTGAACGGAGTAAATTAGGTCATTTTGTTTACTGAGTTTATGTTTGAGAGACATTAAATATCTATAAGAATCTAATAAATGATCATTTACAAGAAAAACTCCTATAAACACGTTGAACTGCACCAACAAAGAACCCACGAAGATTTGAGCCTGAGAGCTTGTTCTGAGACATCAGTAAACAACAATAAAGAAAAGCATTTTAATTATTATTCATTTAGTAACACATATCAAATACAATGTATATACATGTTTTTTTTAGTAAATGATCTTTCTACTTTTTGAAATTAAAAAAAATAATCTAAAAATTGTCCTGTAAAGTGACCTTGGGTGTCCTGCAAGGTGCTTAATAAATAAAATGTATTAATATTTTATTATTACATTGAAACTAACCTTTGAGCTAATAATTGAACAAGAATCTGAATGTTCTTCACAGAATTCAGTTTCTCCTAATTATAAAAGAATAAACAGATCAAACCAGCTGTTTAACACTATAGTGGCAGTGCATGTTGCTGTTTGTTGATCATGATGCAGAATATTTTCTTGTTGACCTGTTTTTACTGAACAGTGTATCAGGGGAATTCAGACACTGCAAGTCAGAACATGTCTCATGTCTCGTTCCTGTTCATGTCACTCATCCTGCCTCTGTTTAGTTTTACTCACATCCACTCCTCATGATTATATATTAGTTTTGTGATTTGTAATCGTGTTTGTGTTTTCATCTCATATATTCTCTCCATATTGGGGAAAATGTGAGTCAGCTCGAGCACACGATGGGGCGGGAAAGACGTGCAGAAAGGACGGAGTTTGTTTACTTTTTTATCTTCCCCCGGTAAGACAACTCGCTGTGCGCATGCTCAACTCATTTAACCTGATTGAGTGCTTGGTGCATGTGTACTCATGGCATGATCAGATCATTTCAGTTAGTGTCCATGTGAACAGGGATTTGGGAATTCCGATCGACCAAGATTTTAATCAGATTAGGGAAATTTGGCACATGTAAATTTAGCTACTGTCTGGTAATCTAATCCATCCCTTTTTCCTCCCTTCATCTCTTTTGTTTGTTATTTAAATCACCTTTGTTTTATTAGTTCGTTTCTGGTTTGTTGAATGCCTTGAGCTTCCTGACACTTTATCTTGTCTGTCTGTCTGTTTTTGAGTTTTGTCTGATTCTGACCCTGGACCATCCTTGGCTTCACCCTCACCTTATTTGAATTATCTTCTGGACTCCCTGGATTTCAATCTGTGTTCCGCTTCACACATTGTCTCAACTTTTCCTCTGCCAGTCTATTCACCTGTCTTTGTACCTGGATGTTTTAATCTCTGCTTGTTTTTTGGATACTGGACTGTCTCACCGCTAACGTGTCTCTGTGTCCCCTGCCAGAGACACTAACAATCTCCACTGCTTTTTTCTGCTCTGTGTCAGTTTATTCTAAGCACCTACCAGTTCATTCTGCTTACATTTGGGTCCAAAACAACATCCCAACATTACACCATGTCACTTATCAAATATAACACCAGAAAAAGGCGACTGGCAATTAATAAATACCTGGATGTTATGTAATAGTGGAAAACCAGCATTTTCTAAATTTAGCTAGAGAAAACCTGCTTTCAAAAGAAAAAAACTATCCAGAAAGCTGAATCTGTTTATCAATTATCATAAACACTATTCACTTGTTTTAAATCAAAATTAAGGAATACACTTGTGTTACATTATTACAGCATCACTTTTAAAAGAAGATGGTCTACATTTAAGGGGTTGAAGGAATCATGTGATGATTTACAAGTGATTAGTTTAATCCTTTAGGTGTCACACTCCAGAATTGCTACAGTTCTTTACCTATAAATAACACATATTGTCGCTACCAACCACTCCCAGATAACAAGGAATGGTTTTTATGAAGGTAAAGAGAGTATCTTTTCCAAGAATGAGAGAGAGAAGTGGAGTTTTTCCCTGTTCATTGGTTGTATTTTTAGATAAAAAACATATAAAACATCATAAAACATTTTAATCTGTGTTACCTGGACATCCAGACATTTTGTCCAAATCTCTTGTGAAATGCAGCTTATTGAGATTGATACTGTTTTCCTGAAAATAAAATAAAATAAAAAAACAGAAATCCTTATCGCACAACATGTAATTTTGTTCAGAATTGTGTGAATGAATTTTGACTCTTTATGTATTTCAATTTAGACATTTCAATAGCTTTATTGTAATTTACAGATTTTTAATTTTTTAAATGTAAATACAGTTACAGGAAAAAAATGAAAGTGAAATAACATGAATTTAGTAGTTTATCTTTACTGCTCATGGTTTTAAAGCTACAGCCTTATGACAGTATGTTAATAAAAATATTATTCTTATAAGAAAATGCTGGAGCCTAAAGGTTTAATCCCTGGTCCCACAAGGACTTCAGTGGATTTTCCTTGTGGGATTATCTTGTTTTCTGTCACTTTTTGTTACATTACAAACTATTTGGTTTAAGTTAAGCAACAAGAAATGTTCCCAGTCAGGAAAATGTCAATAACATCCCCAAATTCTGCAAAGTAATCTATTCTGGACACTCAGCAACAACTCATTAAAACAAAAGCAAGGGATGAAAGACTTAACAGAAGTAAATTAATAAACTATATACCTTTTGTGATATATTGACTTTACTTTATTGGCATAGGGATTTCATCTGCGTAAACAAGCAAACCAACTAAAATGAAAAATGAAATGAATTATTACTATTCTATTAAAAACAATATCCATCTGTCATTTTATTACATCAATAAATAAACACATCATTTATCTTAAATTGTTTCAATAAACCTGTGTTATTGACAGAACAGACACTGACAGAAACATTCAGAAGTTCCAAATGGACTTTTGTTTTGAGATTAGGAATTTCCCAGTCACATTTCCAACATCACTTTTAGCTATGCCAATTCTTCTGCTTCTGAAACATGCCACCCATGATGAGGCAACAGCTTCTAAACTGAATATAAATACCAGAATATTCTGCATGTTGAGCCACAATACAGAAAAACAAAGATCATCAAGATCATCAGGATCCAAACTTCAAACCCTCTAAAGATGAAGACCTTCAGTGTTGCAGTTGCAGTGGCCATCATGCTAACGTGTATCTGTCTGCAGGAGAACTCTGCCGTCCCACTCACTGAGGTATGACTCACATGACACTATACATGTAATCGGTATTTTGTCAACATGTTAAATTGTAATTTCTACTTTCATCATGTTGTCCTCGTGTTATCAACAGGTGGAAAGTGAGAATCCTTCGACTTCTGACTCTGAAATTGCTGCAGAGACATCTGCAGACCTTTGGAATGTAAGTTACACTAAACAACTGATTAAGCTTGTTTAACTGATCCTTTTGTTTAAAGCACTCTCATTTAATTCAAACATAAACTCAAGTATTGATATTATTATCAAATATTGATAATTATTATCGGGGTGGGATTTAATAGGTTTTCTTCGCCTCACTCCCTTTCAGGCATTTTGTTGTTATTTAGTATATTGTAATTTTTGTTTTCTTTGGTCTCAATTATGAACTGGTATTTATTATGTGTGTCCCAAATAGTGAATGTGATGATGTGCCTGAAATGAATGAATAAATAAAATAATAAATAATGCTAAATGTGAACGCTGCTCCTGTGTGTCTCTGTATCTCTTCCAGAAGTTGACTAACAGACAGAAACGTGCCACTTATTGTGGAGTTTGCTGTAATGCTGGAGTCTGCACCAGATGCTGCTATGCTTAAACCAATATGGTGTTTCTCTCTCCTGAAAAAAAAACCCAATGAACAGCATCAACTATATGGAGGATGTTTTGGGATTATGCTTCCGGCTGTATCAACTTGTCTGTCGTAACATGACTTTGTCAAATGAGACGTGTTTTAAAGCAAAAAATAAAAGCATATGTCATGCAAAGTAGATGAGAGAATATGCTTTTGTTTTGTTTGTTTGTTTGTTTGAGTTTTTTTTTAATCTGTAGAAAAATTTCCGATTTTAAAATGCTGATAGTGAAAGAAATGAAACTGTGTCAAAACCCCGACACGTAACTCTAACAGTAACTGAGTGTAAACAGAGTGTGATTTATAGAAACTTTCTTCTGGCATCTAAAAGATGTTTCATTTCTAAGAATTAGATGGTACGTAGCAATTCTGACTCGGTGGGTATCAGTACATTTCTTTATGTAGCTGTAAATTTGCACTTTAAAACAAGGTGTTTATTTCTTCTTTACACCTTCATTTTTCATTAGTTAGTAGTTAAGAAAAATGTCCCTCTGTTCAGTGTGTGTTCAGTGGCAGAATACTGTGAACATTTCTTTTCAAGCAGAAGTAAAAATGAACCAGTTTCTCACTGGACTGAGGCTGATGGTGACACACAAATGAGAGAAAATGTGTCACACTGAACTGCTGCATAAATCACTTTTCTAAAAATGTTGAAGACCTGGCATATTGGGTATATTTCAAACAAACTGCATTAGTTGTGCAAAGCGTCTTTTTACAATTGAATCCCAAAGTGTCTCTATCATGTCTTGATTTATTTATATGTTAAAACTGAGTCTAATTTTTTTTGTGTTTTCTGGTGCAGTGAAGGCAAAGTGAAAAGGTTCCAGATAAACAACTTTGCAACCAGGTCAGAGAAAACTTTTTTTTTTTTTTTTTTTCAAATTTTGGGAACATGTTCATACAGCAGTAATGTAGGAGACATGTTGACCCACTTTTCTTTAGAAGATCTTTCAGTTGATCGAGGTTTGCTGCATTTCTGTCATTGCAGCTCTTCCAAGGTCCCACCACAGTATTTCAGATTGAGGTCTATAATTCAACTGGGCCGTTGCAGCACCTTCATTATTTTATTTTTCAGACATTCTGTTGTAGATTTGACACAGTCATAGCCTCTCCACTGGGTCGGTAGTTCTCCAACCACAAAACATAAATGAATTACATATTAATACAAGGAAAGCAAATAAAATTACTTTAGTAAATAAAAAATATAACAATTGAGTTTGTTCAAATTAATCAGAAAAATGGTTAAAAAAAAACACCAATTATATTTTTCCATTTTGTTATGAGATGATTTAATAACAACCTTCTTATTCTTCTTTGTTCTCTTTCTAACATCCTGAATTTTCTGCCATCTTTTCTAACTCTGGTTTTTCTCTGGTATGAATGAGCAGGTGTTCATTTGCACTTCAAACCATTCAGGCTCTGTAATAGATGTATAAAATTAGATAAAATTAGTTAATTAACAACTGCATAATTAGCTGTGAACATATCTAAATTTGAACTTGAGACTGTAAAATGAGCAACAAATTGCATCAGCTGTGACTATTGAGAATCAAAGTGAAGATGACACACAGGAATCACTGAACTGAAGCTAAATATACAAAGACTAAGAAAACAAAATTCAAGATAATATGAATACACATAAAAAAAAAATCATGAACAAAAATAAAGTACAGTGGAGCCACAGGAAGAAATTCAAGCGTTCAAAGGTTGAATCATTAATAGCAAAACCCATAAAACTAATAGATCACATAAAAAAAATCAAGAAATTCAAACTAGAATAAAACTTCAAACAAACAAAAAGAACAGAAAAACAACGGAAAATCTGGGAAGAAGTTCAATGAAAAAAATTAAATGGAGAACCCAACGACATGACAAAAGGTATGTTTTCATGGTCAAAGGATCCAGTAATTTTGATAAATTAAATGTAGAAATATAAGATTTAGGTGTAAATCACATTATAAGCTACGTGGTCTGCTGTGAGAATGAGACTGATGCTGCAGTGAAGCTGGTTCAGGACCAGCAGCAGACAGATGTGAATGCAGCTGTACAAACGAGACTTTTTTAAGACTTTTGGAGGACGATCTCGTATCAGAAGGGGAACCAGAGATGTCGGTTCTCCCCTGAAACAACATCAGAAACAAACATCTGTTAAAACAACAAATCTGTGTTTATTCACAGAGAATAAAGCAATGGCACCACCAAGGGGTGGAGGGGGGCACCATGAACATCCTTATAAATTAGTTGCCCCCCCTCCACTAAAGTCTGATATTCTACATATGTGCAAATAGAAACACATGTGTAAATATAGATTTGTACATACACATATGTGTCTTTTTATATAGTTTTAACATTTCCAATGCAACAGTTATAATCACAGACACACCGAAGTCCACCCACATCTCAACTGAAGACCTGTCCTCCTCAGTCTTTGATTCTGGCTTCTTGTTTGTGTTTGACATTTTGGATGTAGATAAAAAAATATAAAGTATTTTATAGATAAAAACACCACAGTGAAAAGCAATTTAAAAGAGAAAAGGAGAAATTTTATGTTCATATGTGTCCCAACATGATCATCAGTGGCCCACATCAGGCCACCCCTTTGATCATTTTTGGACACATCCCTGAATTCAGACTAGCTGACTGAAATGTAAAGAATGTTGGTAAAATAAAGTTTGCTGTGGGGTAAAAGATCAATTACAAACACAAAACTTCAGCTGATGTCTGCAGTTAAATCCAATATATAAAATGTACTAAAGGTCACAGTGGGATTATAATATACTGTAACAGTGTTTAACAGCTATTAAGCTGGTCTTTGTACTGTTTGTTGATGCAACCAAGAGAAACAAGTACAAAAGTTACGTCGGTTATCAGAACAGAATGACGCAAGAAATGTTGGTTATTGTGCAAGATATGTGCAAAGAGTAAAAATCCAGTCTGTGATTTGGGTTAGTGGCATCGAGCCAATGTCTTAATTACTTCTATTATTATTTTAAAATAAAAATCGTTAACCCAACTGTGTAAAAACATCTTACATATAATATATATAGAAATCTGAGAAGTAACCCGGTCATGTACAGAATTCAAAGAATGAGACACTCGTTACCCATCAACAGATCTGAGGTCATTCAGGACTTTTCGGTGCCAGTCATGAGGCAATACAAATACAATCCTTCTGAACTTAAATATACTGATGGTAGAACAGAAACAAATACTTCATATAGTTTAGCATCTGAGAATAGAGTTATTAGTTAATAATAAAATATTTTAAAAACTCAGAAAATGAGGACATTCAGAATGATGACTGTTGTTCTTGTACTCACCTTTACCTGCATCCAGATGACCTCAGCCTTTCCATTCATCACAGTAAGAATAATTCAGGTTGCTTGGGAACAAATATTACATTAGAGTTTTTTTTCTGAAGATTCAGTGTTTTAAAGCGTGCACACTCACTAACAGGAAACAGTGAATGACAACAGTCCAGCTGCAACACAGGAGGAAACATCAGTGGAAACATGGATGGTGTGTTAAACTCTTGATAGAAAAAGTGTTAAATGTGTTTGTTTTTCACTTGAATACACGTAACCATCAGGTTAGAGTTAATGACTTTACTTATTCCCCACAGATGCCGTATAACATCAAGGAAAATAGTTCTGTCGCCCCCGTCAGATGCTGGTTTTGCTGTGGCTGTTGCATGTTTGCTGCCTGCGGTTTGTGCTGCAAGTGAAGATTTTTCTTTCAGGCGCTGGTTTTTACCAGCCACCTCTGATATTTATACGTTCTGTATCTATATATTTAATATTTACCATCACTGGATATGTTCTTAGATTGGATTGACTCTTTATTTTCATTTTCAGTTTTTTATGGTAAATCTAAAACAAAAAGAAACAACATGAGACATGTGAACTTTACTCTTGTTTTCATTATTTATATGTATGAAGAAAGTTTCTTGGCAACAAAAGGACTCTGCATAGATGCTTGTGTTTGAACATGATTTACATTAAAGCAATAGATTTAATGACTCAAGAGAATTTTTTGTTTTTTGGAACCCAAATAGCTTCACAGAAGTCTGACACTTAAATTCTGTTGCTGTTGACTTTATAAACTCAAATCTTCTCTTTGCCTCCAACAAACAACAATTCCAGCAAAAATAATATCTTCCAAGGGAACTTTGCTTTCCAAGTGCAAATCAGGCTCAACTCTGCGGCAGTTCACTTATTATCAAGACGAGTACAGGGAGGTATGGCATCCGGCCATGGCGATGTGGATATTATTGTGTTACTTTCAGCTTGGCTTGATCCCTCCTCACAGTTCTAACAACCACAAAGGTCAAATAAACGGCCTGGTGTTAAATTTGAGCAAAAATAATTAGAGAACACACAAGCTCAGACCAACCATGTGAACCAGTGATGAATGGCGGAACAACGTACAGAAAGGTCAACCCATTTTCTGTGACAGGCAAAAACCTGTGGTTGCTGTTTAAGCTTCTGTGGTTTCAATTTAATTATCCCCATACTCACAGCAGGACAGATGCATGCAGAAACACATGTTTGCTTGCAGTTGCACATGCAAAGACTGCCTGTCTGGAGCCTGGCGGGCTCTTGCTCTGATCCCACCCTCATGCAGCCTTGCAGGGGGCTGAGTGGCGTGCCAGGCCTGCCTCACGTCCAGACGGATGCCCGTTGCACACCCCCTTACCAACAGAGCTGCTGCCAAACCACACAAGGAGATAGTAAATGAAAGCAGAGGGTTCTAGTCAACTTCCTCTCACACACACAGAAACTGTGTGGTTTACTTTTTCAGACTCGTACCCACATACACACATAGAAGATGCAAAGCAGGCAGGCAGCAATTAGGGGCCTGTTCATCAGGGAACTGCAGTACTGAAGCTCTATAAATCTTCAAGCTAGTGTTTTAAAGAACAAACTAGAATTCTCAAGTGGTAAACGTTGGAGTTTACAGGATGTTGCTGTTGATAATTATTTGATTAGCAGACACATTTGAGTTGAGGTTTCATTCAGCCATAGACTTGAAATCCTGACAGAATCCAAGTCTAGGTTTAATTAAAAAGTAAAACATACATGAAATCCCATTTAAACAAAATAAATCCTGCAGAAATAAAGAGGAACTTTTCATTAGAGGATATCAACGGGAAGTTATAGTTAAACCAAAAGAGAACTATTATTATTATTATTGGTATTAACTTAAGGGTTTTTCTGAAGCGTTCCAAAGTTCATGCAGTGACTTTCACAGATTTTTAAATACATCTGCAAACAACCTTTTTGGAAACTGATACAATCACAAAATTTAGCAACATAAAAAAGTTGAAATAATGACAAAAAAAAGACTAGTTATCATTAGGACTCTTTAGTCCTGCAAGTTTATATCTTCTCCACAAACCCCAAATATGAGCTAAGAATATGTAATAAATAGGTGACAATATATGGTAGATTTCATTCTTTAGCTTTCTGGTTGTGTCATTGATGCTATTAGCTGTTGGCTATTGCTGTCTGCAAGATCAAGGATTGAATGGTTCTTATGAGTCAGTGTAAAAGGAGGTTGAAATGGAATAAAACATGTAGACTTTGTATCACAGGATACTTGTGTTTGACCCAAGCTTCATCAGTTTATTTGGTCTTAATGTGGTCTTATTCTAATCTGAGTCCTTTGTAAAATAGACTAGGTTTAGATAGTAAAATGACCTGGTAAGCTTGAAAGACTGTAAATAGAAGGGTAATGCACTGCCATAGTGTACAGGCACTGCAACATTGTGTTTTGGAGACAGGATAAATGTAATGAGTTAGTGTTTGTGTCAGTTCTCTATGCTGCTTGTTTTCTCTGCAAATTTACCATCATTGATTCCACTTTTATTGTCCTTTCTTACTCCAGTGTTTTATGTGTGACTGCACATAAATGTAGAGTTAACATCCAAATATTATATACGTAAAAATACCAGCGCTGTATTTAAAGACCTGTTTGTTTTTATTTGGAGGCTGGAGCTGGTGCAGTTCTGCTACTTGGACATTTAAATAGTTAAATACAGAACCTTTAAGGAGAACTTGTAAGCACCTTGAAATTAAAAAGTGAATGAGTTTTGGTCATTTTTCATCTGACTTTAACAGTTTTAGATTATTTTATCAGACTCGTCACAACTTTCTAATTTTGATTACTCAAATCAACAATAGCAGAAAACTAATTGTGAACAAGAGGCTTCACCATAGGTCACACTCACACAGCTACAAGCATGGAGTCATTTACACACAAGGCTGTGAAACACCACCAGGAGGTCAAGACCTCCCAAGCAGCTGGATTGATTAAACACATTTCTACAACCCACAGACGGCCCCCAGAACCTGCTATGTTGATGATGATGATGATGATGATGATGATGTCTGCTGTAATGGCCGGGAGCATCACTGGCTCCAGGGTTTTCAGACAGTCATGCTCAGGTACAACACACCACTGCAGTGGCTCCAATCCCACCTACTCACCATGCACTGGGGGAGCAATCACCCTGGCTTCTCATTATGAGGATAATGAGTGTTTGTACAAGTGTATATGTATGAATGATTTTTTTCTCAGACCCTCCAAGAGGAGGGAAAGGTTCCTTGTAAGGCATGCTTCTGCATAATACTGCCTTGAATGAATGTGGGGAAGGGGAGAGAAATTCCTGGACAATGAAACTCTCCTTTACCCCCTACTGTATTCATACCCACTTAAAATCTACTTACCCACAATGCAACATTTAGCTCAAGTGAATTGGCCCCCTGGAACCAATGCAGGGCCACTATACAGCAACAATATCCTGACTCTGAGAAGCCACAAGTGTCAACTATGGCTCACATACAACCCTTCTGGGCCTTTACTGAGCACATTATATCCAACTCAACTGGTCTTAATACACTTTAATAAGACCTGGTTTTGATTAATCCTCCCTTGAAACCGGTAGTTGCACAGCTACTAGGCAGTGGGCACATATAAAAACTGAATGAATGGAACAGGGCTGCCAGAGATTCAGGAGAAGGAAACAAGATTCCTTGTGGATTTGTCCTTACCAGCTGGCTCTCGAACCCAATATAATGGTTGTTTGTATGGCTCTCAAAGCTGCAGTAAGAGGAAATATTTGCCTGTTCTGTAATGTGTTTAAGGTGCACAGCATGATTTAGTTCAAGTCGTAAACCCTTTGCGTGTCACATCCTGAATGGAAGGACAGAGGTAACCTGCAAATATCCCCTTCAAATGAACAGGGACAATGGCCTTGTGTTGGATTTGGGTCTGAAAGTGGAAGAAAAGGCTGAGTACCCCAGAAGAGGTTAAATAAGCAACAAAAAGTTCTTACTTCACCCTTATAGGAAAAATCACTGCAAATTAATATAGAAATGGCTGTCTATTACTTTTAATGGATAGTGAAAATAATGTCACACCGCTGCACCTGCTGCAGTGGAACCCAATTTAATTACAGAGTGACTCATAGCAATGTCCCAATGATTCCAATATTTAAAACTAGAGGAAATACATTTCCTGTCCTGCAGGTGTGAAGGATGGTCAGGGGCTAAACATAAAAAACCTTACAGTGCACGTTAAGGTCTGAATCTTTTTGCACTTTTCTTCTTGTTTGTATTTCAGCAACAAAGCAAATGCTGGTTACAGATAATTAACTTTTATTTACGCGCATAACTATTTTAGGGAACAACTTGTCACCAAGCAGCTGCAAAAGATGAGAGTTGACATTGTATTGGAAGTATTTGCTAATAAAAATCTCTTAATAATGGCAGCGTTTTGCAGAGTTGTGCACACCATGATGTCTAGTGCACTGTATGGCAAATTTGTTTGAAACATTAAAATTTACTTCTCCCTTGACACCACTATGTTCCCACTTGTTGCCCCCAACAACATTGCTGACCCAAACAAAGTTACCCTCAGCTCTAAAACGAGTAATAGCTCAATATACTGTCGATTAAAATAACATCATAGCAATATTTTTTATCCTTAGCAGTTTTATTGCCCAACCAGGGTTAAATCTTCCATGCCTGCAGTTTACATTGGAACAAATGTGTCACATGTCCCATTACCATCTGCGAACATGCAGGCTGCTATACATGTAGCAGAACTCTTACTCACATACTCTTTTGAGATACATACAGTGCGTAATACATCTAATTATGCTCGAGCCTGCTTTGAAAGCTCAGATCGCGATCACTGATCTATCCAGTTTCAAGCCCACTAGGTCATTTCCTGTTAGTGGTTTCACTTGTTGTGCCTTTGAAGCAGCCTTTAATAATAGGACCCAACAGAACTAATGAAAATGCTCTCTGTCAGATTAAAAGGGAGCTTCAGTCTAAGCCACCTAACCACATTCAGCACAAACATTAAAACACACTCAGAAGCAGGCGTATACACAGTTTACAGAAGTGGTTTGCACAGGGAGGACCATTCCTTCTGATGTGTGGATGAATGTTAACAACATTGAGAATGCCATCAGTGTCCTGTTTCTCACAGTCTCTATAAGAAAACAAGTTTGCAAAAAAAAAAAAAAGGGGGAAATGTGAAAGGAAATAACGAGGAAATGTTTGGCTACCTTTTCTTTTCCCTTTTTAAATGCTGTAATGTTTGATTTCCCGATGGTTGTGTGTTTATTGGATCTTGTTTGGTGCAGTTCCTCTCAGTAGGCCTGTAGCTTTAATCCCCATGTCTGGAGTAGTGATAGTCTGGCCCAGAAGATGACATCTGTGAATCGTTCATTAACTTGTAACCAGCAGCAGATGTCTTTAAAAACAACTTGCTACATCGACGTCTTATTTCTTTCCCTGAAATGATCAGATTTGCTTTCCTTTACTCAATGCAGTTGTAATGTTTCCTGCACAGGACAGAGACAGACAACACTGAAGAAGTTTTGAAACATACAGTCAGTATACTGCAGGGAAAGAAACCCAGAATGTAATGATCACTGAAGTCATCTGACAGATACATTAGTAAAAGATGGTTTTGAGAAATTCACAAAAATCCAGAAAATTCAAAGATGAAATCCAAAATTTGAAATCCAAAACAGTCAAAGAGCCAGAAGTCAGGATCTCAACAAGGAAATATTTTGACAGAAACTTGACTTGTGAATTTGATAGGGAGCAGGCTGGAGGGTCAAACAGGGTAACAGGTTTGAATCTAAAACATCCAAAATCTAAAAGGGGCAGAAAAAAGGTAGAGGTCCACAGGGCAGGAGCGAGGTTGATGCATACTACAGTTCAAACTATGACTGTGACTCTGATGTTACTACAAGGTAAACAACAATCTGGCAGACAAACAGAGAAAGGTTTGTGGGAGTGAGAGGAATGGAGTTAATCAGGAGGGGACAGGTGAACAGAATGAGACTGTAATGGCTTGGTCAGGTAGGAAAAACACAGTGTGATCAGATCTGATTCATGACAGAGGTTCACACACACATTAATAACTGTGAATGGGGAAAAGCATGGCCAAGATAAACCAAACTAAATACTAGAGTAAGTGAATAAACCTTATAAGAACATAACAAAAGCCCAAGAACTCAAAACAATAACAAGAGACATGTAGAAGAGAAAATACAAAATAATACAGAAAACAGGTAAATATGGATAAAAAGACTCATAAAACAAAAACAAAATCAAACAGAAACCCTAAACTCCTAATAGGTATTCAACCTCTTTATGCTGTACGGGTTAAAGTCTGAAAATCAAAGTGAAAAATACCGTAAATAAATAAATAAAAATAAGAGAATGATGGGACTGTGTCGAAGATTACTGGATCACGTTCTGTTTTTTACAAGCAGTGCAAAGACTATTTTTCTTTAGGTATAGATTATTGAGCTGTTACTTACCTGTGCTCTTCTAATTCAAGGTCAGGAGATACCCAGTCCACCTAGAAACTGATGCTCTTCAAAAAGCATGAGAATGTGACAACCTGGAGGTAAAACTGTGCTGCTCACTGAAATCATGTTCATTCCCTTTTAATCATATAAGCTACTTTATGGAATATAAATGCAAAATAAAAAAATGTTACTTTGGAGTAAAAAGAGATTTTGACGACCATAAATTGAGAAGGTGAAAGCGTTTTACATTTAAGGTTTAAAGGTCAACTTCACAGTGACATCATAATGTTCAATAATAAACACATAATAAAAGAAAAGACCACCCACATCATGTGATTTACACAGGAAACTAATAGTTCTACAGTATATTCTATGTTATATAATATTAGATTATTGGATTTACTGAACATGAAAACACCCTCAGGATTTGTTATCATTTTGAAATCATCATTAGTTTTCCAGGGAAACAAATGTGTATGCAGTGGTGTTTTTTTTAGCTCACATCCAGGATTCTTTCTATTGGTTCATTACCAACCTGTCCTGCATGGTGCCCTAGACGAAAAAGGATTTAGGCGCCCCCTACTGCCCAGAACAGAAGCAACGTAACTCAATAACGGTATTACATTGCAAAAAATATTTATTTGTACTAAAGTGAACAGTAGAGATGATAGATAGATATTTAATTATTACTTATTTTGCTCTTTACATGAGATGAATGGTGTGTCCAACAGTTTGTCCAAAAAAAAAAAGGGGGGAGGATTTGGTGCCCCCTCCAGTAGAGGGCGCCCTAGGCAATTGCCTAGTCTGCCTATGCCCAGAACCGGCCCTGATTTCATCTATATTCATTTAGAACTCTTTAAGATATTCTGTTAACAGAAAGACAAATAAAATCACTTTCCAGTGATTGAAACCTAAATTTATATCTCCCATATAAACTCAGCCAGTCGGGACACCAAACAGCTCTTTGCCTTGTATTTATTTTCAGAAACACAGAACCACCAGCCAACATTATCATGATGACAAAAGAGGAAAAGTCATTTTACTGTAAAATGTTTAAAGGAATCAAACTTAATTGTGTGTTTTGTTAGTTTTTCAGTTTTGTGACTCCACTTTCTAACATGCAAGGCTGTTAGGAAAAAGATTAAGTCAACTAAAACACAAGACTCAGTAAATAAAATGCTGTTTTACAAGTGAAAGATGTTCAGGCATTAAACTTCAGGACATGGTGCACGTACAGATTTGGATGTTTCCACATTGACATCCATCCTTTGGAAACATTAGAGAGTGGGGACTTTAACCAGAGCATAAAGACTGTGGTCTCCTCCTCCCAGGCTGATGGGATTCATCTGCTACTGTGCATCCATAATCTGTCTGGCTCATTTGAATTCCCTCTCCTCTTTTGGGACAAGATTATACAGTGTGGATTTTAGACATGACTTACATTAAACCATTTCCTTCAGACTTAACATAGAACATCATTTGAGAACTTGTTTTATTTGATGTTTTGAAGATGATAAAAAGTGTGTTTTCAGTGTGATCAGTTAGGTGTTGCATGATGAAAGACAGATACCACACCCAAGTTACAGTCTGATGCTGATGATGGACAAGCCACAAATGACATGATGGTTTTACATCCTTCACAAGGATACGTCACGCTAAAATTATAAACCGTTAACGCTACCATCATGCTGTTAAGGCCAGTAGACCGTATCCAGTCCTTTGGCTGGAGATTGAAGTTGTGTCATAGTGCAACATAATGAATTTCCCAAATGTGTTTTGAATTCACATGATTGTAGTAAGAAGTGAGACAAGGATACATCAGTTTCAGAGTTTAGCCACATATATTAAAGCCACAGACAGTAATGAAAGGCTTTGTCATACAGTCACATGAAAGGCAGTTTTAATAAAACACAATGTACACATATGCAGTCCTATGACCATACATTTGCTGGAGCCTAATTAATAAACTAGAATACGTCAAAACATAGTTTCATTATCTTTTTTTTTTTCCTCTTTAAAGCATCAAAATCAGTAGATGAGGTCAAATGAATGCAACAGGCTACAACACTTGCATGACAGACATAACAATTTCTGTATGTTAAAGATATGCACTGTTATAAGGAAGTCAAAGAAAATCTCAGAATTATAATAACAGCATGAGGCAAAAATCTCTCACTGAACATATAAAGTACAAAACAGAATTAATAAATAAATCAAATATAAACCATACGAATGAAATAGCTATGAGGTGGCTAAGTTTATTATTTGTTTTTTTTATTAGCATTTTAATCTTTAGCTTGTATCACAACCATATTTTTTGATTTCTAAATCATTTAAAATGGTGAACACTCAATACTGAAAATACAGTAATAGGCTTTAGATCAACTATGTACACAAGTCTGTTGCCATGCTAGTTGAACAACTAAATTTCTTCTTTTTTTATATATTTGACACTATACAGTTACAGCATTAAGCGGTCTGAACGTAAACAGTTTGTGCTGAGAATAAAATACTTTGCAACTATGCATGGTAGTTTCTTTAATATTACTCTGAAAAATGTACAGAACATAAAGGCCACACACGGGAACACTCCTTCTCTATTTAGAGGGAAGGCGAGGGTAGCTGTGACATAAATATATAAACAAAAAAACTGTCTCTTAGTTTATGTTGCCATTTTCGAGTCCATCGGCGTTGTTTGCTTCATCTGAGCCTTCTCTGCTTCTTCAACCTGGAACATATTCTCATCCTTTCCCGAGTTGTTTTTCTCCTCGCCTCGCCTTCTTCCTGGCTCGCCCACCTCTGAATGCCCCTCCGTCTTCTATCACCTTGTTTGGTTAATGACGTTTATGACGGGAAATGAGTTCAGTTGTGTCAACTGTTAAAGGTCCAAAGGCAAAGGTTGGGTCAGGGAGGAACCGAGTCAGCTGGCTGGTCACGGCAGCGGGGAGAGAAGCAGAGGGAGGCAGAGTGTGTATTTCGAGTGTTGATATCACACTTTATGTGGTATATTTTTTGGAGAGATGGATAAATGAGGCCTGGCTGTGTCCTGAAGGGCGGCAGGGGGGTGGTTGTCTGAGGGGTGGGAGGCAGGTGGGGTGGCGGTGGGGTTTGTGATAGTCGTCAGTCAGGTTATTGGTGCAGCAGCGGCTAGCAGCTTCGCGTTGGTTCTGTATTCACTGGGTACTTTCAGTCCTCACTGGGTGGAGTGTGCAGAGGCCAAGTGGTCACTGTGCTGATTCTGGGCCCGGAACCGCAGCCTCTGCTTGTTCTTCTTTTTGGGTTCTTTGGATCTGTGCTTTCCTGAGCCACCTGGGGAAAAAAAACAAAAAGGAAGCAAAAGAAAGATGAGATCTTTCTTTTTTTGATGTGAAATTCTATTTTCACTATTATTCATTTTAACACTGTCTGGTTTTCTGCAGTGAAATCATTGATTCTCTTTTCCAAATTAATTTCACTCTTTCATCAACCTGAGCTCCTGTTCTATGTCAGTACACATATTTTGTCTTTTCCTGTCCAGAGAATTCTAGATTTAAGTTCAGTTGACAAGGAGGATTTGATTAAATTCATTCTCAGTAAAAAGCCTCAACCAGACTGATAGTTAACAAGCAGCACATTCTCAGTTTGACCCTCCACCTTAACAAATCTGACATGGAACATTTCTACAAGTGATTACATTTCATGTAAATAAAATCTTTCCATATAATTAAAAAAAAACATCTTATCATGAATTTAATCCAACAAGAAACTAAGCAACTGCAGAATATAGTTTCAAGCTAATTTGGATTTAGTAATTGAATATTTTCACATATTATAAACTATTCTATATATTGTATAATAAGTATAATAACTGCATCTGGACCATATATCATGTTACAACACTGGAGGATATTAGGGAGCAAATGGGGATGTCATTTCAGAGAAATAGATCAAAAACAAAGGAGCTCTTTTTGAATATGATCTAAAGCAGTTAGATGCAAAAAACACAAGTGCAACCTAAACCTTTTTTTAATTTTTAGGGGGGGTCGAATAAGTTTTTTATATCTGGTCTAAGTTTATTTTTTCTCTAAAAGTTAGTGAATAAAAACAGTGAGTTTTAAGATCATATCTACAAACTTATATGATTTATTCCTAGAATGTGATAAAACAAAAGGCTTTACTTCATTAGAAGTCAACCTCACCTGACCAGACATCATATTTCTACCTCTAAGAACAAAAATGTGGTTTTGCTCCCAATGTTCCTAACAGAAACAGACAGGGGGAGATAAGTGTGAGACATTACACAACTGTCTCTCTCTTTGCTGGAAAGGTCCCTCTGCCCACGGTTAATCTATCCCAGGTTTCAATGGAATGGGCAAAGCATGCTGGGAACTGACTTCCTGCCCTTGTGGAAGCTTGTGTGGTGTAAGTTCTGCACTCACGGCTCTCTGTGACAGCAAAAACTTTGGCTACTGAACCACAAGGCAACAAACCGGCTGCCAAGGCCACAAATAAGATAACGAGGTGTGTGTGTGAGATGCATGTGAGCGAGGGGCGAAGGGTATGGGGGGGTGGAGGGAAGAGTGTGAGGGAATTTGAGGGAAAAGAAAATCTCTAATGGGGGGAAAGTGGAGTAAGGCTTGGATGATGAGACCCAATCTGGATTGTGATCTAGAACACAAAGAAACAACCACGCTACGGTTCGCTGAAGGGGGAAACGGGAAAGTGCTGAAAGTTCTTAAAACACAAGCCTCATTCTGAGTTTTTATTACTGCACTTGTTTAAGGATTTTTTTTTTCTTCTCACAAACGTAAGTAACGGTGTGTGAAATGTGGCATTATCTCTAATTGCCTTCTCATATGGCCCTTTCACCGCCTCCACCAAAGACCTGTTTCCCATTCTCAGCACTGAATTGTGAGGTAGATTTGAAAATATTCACTCTTTAAGCTGATCCACATGAGAAAGCAAGATATTGCTTTCCTAATAGGGTCTTGGAGCTATTTCCTGCAATTAATCTAATCGTGTTGGTTTTTTTCTTCCTTGTTTTTTTGAGTTACCACACTGAATCAAGGCAGAAACGTTTCCTGCACATATTTTCTAGGTAAACGTGCAATCTGAAAAGCATCGTTCATATCTCTTCCATCAAACTCTCACGCCCTTCAGCTGAAAACGATTGTCAGAGAACTTTGTGCACTTGCGCTGCTGATTCCACTTTAGATTTTTCTGCATGAATTACTGTACAATAATGTTTATTAAAGCAAATTTGAACCTCAAAGGCATTTGCCCCATAAATTAATTTTCCTAATTTCTTTGTAAAGTTGTAATTTTCATTGAAAACACTGTTGCTGGGTGTATGATAAACATGGTTTTTAGTGCAATCAGCTCAACATGAATTATGTTTGATGGCAATAAAGTCCATGGTGCAGTTAAACTCTCTCCATAAAGAGTAAAACCCCTGAGGGTCATTTCTCTGAAGCATGGCGGCCATTTAAAGTGAAAAACCTGCATTTACAGCACAAACACAAATATGTGTGGATGGAGTTCAGAATTACTTTTCCTGTTTGACTGTTGCTGACTGGACAAGGGATCTTTAAGTTAAAGCCACCCAGAACGAACAGTGGAGAAATATTTAGCTCTAGTTATTGCAAAACATTTTCAAGCTTTGTAATTAAACATAAACTACCATTATTTCTTTCACTATAATAAAAGGGGAAAATCTGATTGTTTTCTCTGAGATGTCTAAACCAGAAATTCCTGTTTTTATAAATAAAAGTATTATTTCGAAATTGACATTGAAGGTTTTTGTTGAAAAAAGCAGCACAATGACAAAATTCATTGGTTCCTTCACACAGAGAAGGATTGAAGAGTGAACGTGCACACGTGTCTCTTTATGTTTGTATAATGTGTGAGAGTCTAAATGAAGGTTTAACTTGATTAATCTCTGCAGGGAACGACTCATCCTTAAAAAGATACACATCAACACTAATTTTATTTACTAAAACAAACTTGCTATAATGGACAAATAAATAACTTTTTTTTCTGATTAACTTATTTGAAATATCAACTATTCCTTTAGGTCACATTTACTTTTCCATGTTGCCTTATACCCTCTATTTGAGGAGAGTTCTCAAGAAAAAATTAGTTCACGTAAAAATAATATTTGAACTTTCAAATTTTAGATCCTCTTCTTTATCATCTCTTATGGGCAGGAATTTCAAAGTTCTTTTATTACCTTTATTTTCATCTATATGGACAGACTTTATCTGCACACACTTGCTATTCAGTCTTTACTTGTCCTATTAGGCCAATCTGGACGACGTGTACAACATATTCAGAAGAAAGTGATACAATTTTCTCAGCAGAAACTCTTTTCTCTCAAATATATTATTCTATTATAAAAGCATTAGTAATATGAATCAAGCTTTAGGTCAAAAGGCAAAAGCAAACTTCCTAAAAAAACAATTTTTCTAATCCCAGTCTCAACACTGACAGCTAGAGGGCAACCAATCCCCACAAAAGCCCCTTCCTCCTGCATCAGATACAATCTCAGTGAGATGATCCATCATATCTACTGTGAACTTCCATTTAGCCTTTTCTCTGGGCACTACATGCTCCCAACTTTCAGCTTTCATCATCTCATATTTACAACTGATGTAATCACTTAAGCTGATTACCAGGGTTCATGGGGGAAACAGTTTAATTTCCCTTAATTGCTTTCAAAACCAAGAACAAATTCATAAATCTCCAACATAGAGAGATAATTTCATCTTGGAAGGTTCCGATTTGTTTCTGTCTTTGTTTTGTACTGTAACTGGCATTGCAGGGATGGAATCAAAGGATTGTGGCTTTTAAAAGTAAATCACAATCCCTCTTTATAGTTTCTTTCCGTTCTGCCTGCGTTTACTATCACTACAGCAAACCACACTTTTACAAATGTTTGGTTGTCCTTCAAAGATGCGGTCTTCCTTTCCCTGCTTGATGTTTAAAAAAAATAAGTAAATCCAACAAAAAAACAACAAGATATTTTGCCGAGATATTTTTACTCCTGACAATGAGGCAGAGCCTTTAGTGGGAAGTTTGCATACCGATGCCACTCTTTCAGGGTTATTTCTTGTAATATATATCTGTGAGTGTGTGTCTGTCTATGTGTGAGAGAGAATAAGAGATACTGAGATGCTTGTCCTTCACGTCAGTCATTATGAGCTCCAGTATCACCACTCAGATCTTGAGAAATACTTAGTGTCATTTCCAATATTTACAGCTGCAAATCCCATGCTAAAAAAAGGAAATCTCAACCTTGTATGCACACACTGTGATGGATGTTCCACAATAACCTCACCAAGCCAGTCTACCACTTCTTCTTCTCTTTCTCATCATTCCCTTCTTTTCATGCCTGTATCCTTGCGATGCTCTTTGAGTCTCTCAGCAGTAATTGAGACGAGTGCATGTTGAAGATCCAGCAAACAGTTAAGCACTGTAAGACATATCGTATTATTAGGCTAGAACTCCAGAATTATATCTCCTTGTGGAATGCCAACTGATGCACTGAAAGATAATCAGTCAAATCCATATCCAGGGGGAAGAAAGCCAAAGCCAAAGCTCCCTTCATCTGTGTCAAAACTAATATCTTTGTTTTGGAAAAAGAGACCATATTCAAGAACATGTATCAGCGTTGAATTCCCCCGAGGTGTGGCTTTTTTTTTTTTTTTTCACTTTGTCACCAAAGTCAGTTTTTCGGCTGAAGAGAAGAAACTGTACTTTTTGTTGCTGGTCTTCTGGTGAGGGCATCCTTCAATCACTGTATAATTAAAGGAGTCATAACCCAGTAGAAAGAGTAAAGCACCTTGGGACAGGTCAGGAGTCTTTATCCACAAACATTTGGGTGGTGGCGCAGGAACTGAAGGCCTAATCTTATCTCTGCTGCTTTGCGGTTTGAAAACAATCGATGGCTGACCTCGAGAAGGCATTAAGACATACGGTAAATGGGATGGTATGCTGCTGAAAACTCGCCCTTGCTCTCCTGTTACTCCATCCCTCCACTCCACGCAGACAGTCAATTAATAACTTTCTAAGGACATGAAGGAGACATGAGAGGTAGAGCAGAAACAATAAAAACAGCCAAACAATTGGAGTGAAGAATCCCATGGACTTATGGAAGGTAAGCTGGAAGTTTTGGACTCTTGTCTTTTTCATAAACAGGCCAAAGCGAAAGCCATTATTTGTGAGGGGAGGAGAAAATTCCTGGCGCCAGTAAGATTTGATTTCAGTGGCAGAAATTGGATTAGCAGCCATTAAGGGCCTCCTCACACATACATTTATAATGCTGTGAAGGGGGAATGATCTGTAGCCAGCCAATGCTCTCTTTACTCACACACTGACAACTCCTGTCTGGAAAAAGGTTGTGAACGCTGACACTGGCTGATATTGCTGCTGAACACAGTTTGCAGTTGATTTATAGGTAGGACAGACAGATATGACCTTAAGTGACCTATAGTTCATTAAGGCATAGTTCCAAAACAAGTCCTTTGGTCTGCTTGTGGTGAAATGATGTAAGACTTAACAGTTGCAACAGAGAAGGAACTAGATTCGGATGAAAAATAACACAAAATCTCTAGCAGTTATAGATTCAGATGTCTATATTAGAAAGAAAAACTAATGTGACAGATGTACAGTCAATAAATGCAGAAAAAACATATTATCTTTAACAGAGGACAATCACTACAAGAAGATGTTCTTGCCAGCCAACTGACAAGAGGATTTCTGCACAGCGTCACTTAGCCCTAACGAGGTTACTCCGGAAGACACTTTTTCATTCATTCTTTCAGTCTGCTCTTCTCTTTCCCTCAAGCTCTGCTTACTATCACCGCACCGTCAGCCGGGTGAGAATGATTTAAAGCATACACCTCCCAATTTACAAACCTAATGTCAGGGATAGAATTGCTCCTCGTTTTCTCACTAATGACCTAATACAGATTTATCTGAAGATTTAAAAAAAAAAACTGGTTAGTTCACAGTCCAGGTTTTGGATGTTTCATTCCACCGATTGAAAGTTAAACTGAAAATTAACTTAAAGTCTCTGAGAAAAGAAAATTAGTAATTAATTAGAGATTAGTAATACTGATGGTGAGTTTTTTAGGGGTTGTTTCGACTCCTGTGGTTTATGATAACAGCAAGAGAAAACCACAACCATCCCAGCAAGGCTATAGAGATGATGATGATGATGATGATGATGACGACTCTGAGAACTCAGGTTCTTCTCCATCAGTCTACAAAGAGTTCTAAGGGACTCTTCCTTGCTTTTCAGAATATGGTAACTGTGCTTTTGCATTGTTTAGGTAACCCCCGCTGGACAAAGCTTTTGTCAGAAAGATATCAGATAAAAACATACATACTAGACGTTAAATTAGGTCAACTTCCAGATTATTCAAAGTAAGCTCCTGCTTTCAAAGACAATGTTTGAACATTAGGAACTTCCTCTTCTAAGGGCACTAAAAATGAATGATTTCATGTTACACATAAAAGTTGTAAACATGATGTATGATGTGACCCCAACACGTCACCATGTTGTATAACCCCTAAAGAAGCACTAACAATGATATTCAACAAGTTTGTGTTCGAAATTCCTACGAAACACCTTTGTGAGAAATAATGTGCAATATTTACATTTAATTGAAACCAAATATCCAAATTTAAATAGACAACAATATTTTTTCTTGCACTATTTTGGGTTAGTTTTTCCTGAATTGAAATTCAAAATTGTTACTTTAAGGTTTACCAGCCTACATAATTTAAAGTTGCTTTATATAGAAATGTAGCAGGAACTTTAAAGTCTAGAAATCAGATCCAGCAACAGGGGGCGAGATGTTCTCATCCAAAGAAGAAGAGCAGTTCATTCAATATTCCTAATTGTTTAGTAGGGGTACCAGACACACAAAAAGAGGAGACTGGGTCTGCAGAGTTAGATCATATGACGTAATATGGTTTCTGGTTCGTGACATCCTGCCAACTGCTACAATTTTCCCACTTCCTCTTAGAGCTGCCAAAACATAGAGACTTATAGTTTAGCTTTAAAGTAGAAATGCGTACACACACTGGCGCCCCCCGCAGCAAGAAGACGTAATCTGAATGGAGCCTGTTGTTTATGTGACTCACTCTGTGCAAAAATTGAGAATATAATCTAGTTACTAGAAAAGGAGAGACTTCATTTTTCAGTTTTGTATTAGGACATGATAATAATTGACTTCTTCCCAGTAAATGGACCCTTGTGCTTTGCAGTGGCTTCACGTGGTCCATTGTGTCGTGAGGGTAAAGTCAGCAACCTTGCTGTGAGCTGCAATCACAGTCAACCAGTGTAGTCTGATGGGCCTTTGAAACCACAAGAGAGGAGAGCAGCCCCCTCTGCAGTCTGCTGTCGTCCAACTGACTCATCAACACATCTGGGCTTAAGTATATGAAGCTTCTTACGCTCCATGGGCATGTGGGTAAACGAGAGATAATTAGCTTTACTTGACTTTAACGAATGTGCTGAATTTTTCTTGAGAAACATATAAAGCATGTCACTTATTAAAAGGGCGGTCCTACGCTGAAGTCCCTGAAGACTTGCTGTTTTCCTTGTTCTGTTTGTTATTGTACAGTATTTGTTGTGTATTTAGGGGGAGTGGGAACAGGGAGTGGTTTGACATGCGACCACAGATCCAAAGATCAGGAAACGTGCTGTGATATTCAGTAGCAAATTCATCATTCAGGCTGGTAAGTTACTACAGATGTGACTCTGTTTGTCTTTACTTAAAGCTAATAACAACCATAACACTCCACTTTAATTTCCATGTCTCCCGTAGAAGATGAGATAGCTATAAAGTCTTTGATCCATCTTATAATTACCACATGCTGAGATGTAAAGCAGGAAATGCAGTGCCGAGCTATGATAGTCATCTATCTCATTTTTGATAAGTGCATCGGGCTGATAAAATCTTTCATTTTTAACAGGCACAAGATTCCGTGTTGATTTATTGACCCTGTTCAGTCTTCAGTAACAAGCTACTCTTAAGCTTTTGTGTGATTTAACTGTCACTTAAATTTCTATTTCTTCACACCGGCACACTGCCACTTGCAGCTGTAGCTTCATCTAGTTCATTATCTTTGCTGAATCAATAGGGAGTAAAAGCTAATAAAAAACGGACTTGGCAGGCGAACTTTTAAGTATGGGGTACTTTAAGACAATCTACCTTTTACAACAAATCCAGCCTGGCGTCCACTGACAAAAACAATCATGGAGCATGCTCCCCTGAAGAGACCTGGCCAATCTCTGTCTCCCTGGAAAGACCTGCACCCCCTCTAGGAATCACCGTGCAATTTTAAAAGCACCATCATAACAACAATGGATCAAGACAGGAAATGCAGATCCTTCAGGTATGACAGTAAATTCACTCCACTGTCATTAAACAAATATTTGGAAAGTTTATTTTTTGTCTGTGGAGAAAAAGCTGAAACTCAAGAGGGGGGTCACCCCCAATGGTTGATCCAGGCTTGAGGATTTACCTGGATCAGCCACCTCCCATGTGCCTGTAATACTTGACCAAGAGCAGTTGCATGACATGGTTATTGACTTAGAATTCACTGTATTAGTTCTATGGCGGCTTTTGAGAAGCACCTGTGGAACCAGCTGTTCTGTTCTAATCGGGATGACAGGAGTCTGGCATCCAACATCTCCATGTATTAAAGTATTCTTGAAAACTGAATGCCAAATTAATTCCCTACACAAACATCATTTAATTTATTTCTAACTAGACGGATGAGCTCTCAGCTAATTACAGTGGTAGAAGAAGATTGCTGTCCTTTTATAACATCTCAACATTTCACCGTAAACACTGTTTCACAAACTTTATAATGACATCAAATTCCCATTACACTGTTATTCCAGCTAAAATATTTAAAAATTCTGATTAGAAGTTTAACACGCTGCTCCAGATGTGATGCATCTGCTGCTGATTCCAGCTGCAAATAACTATAAGATTTTATCTGGATAACTTACGATGCAAAACTGACAGTAGTGTCAAGTTTTAAAAAGGAACATTAAGTTGATTATTTTAAGAAAAGAGTTGTTTCAAGTCAGTAAGAGTGTTATAGTTGAGTACTGGAAAAGTATGTTTAACTCTCTTTGTGTTAAAAGCACGACACAAAAACTGCCAATTATTTCAATTAGCGCACAAGAAAGCGTTCTATTAAACTGAATATGAATAATAACCTCTTAGTGACAAAAGGAAGAACGGTTTCATTTAAGTACATATTTAAGTTGCAAATGGATTAACTTAAATTCAGGAGTATTACAAAAAAAGAGAACCCAGATATTTAAAGAATCTTGAGCAAAAATGCTGGAAAATTCCAAAACACCAGAGAGTGCAGTTGTATAAAGTGTGTGTCATACCTCTCACCAGGAAGCTAGTCCACTGCCAAACCAAGGAACATATCTAACCAATCATGTTGTTGCACCAACAGTAGTTCACAGTTAACGCCCTTTTAAACTCTGTGGCTGCAAAGATAAGACTTCAAACTGAGCTGTTGCTTAGAAAAGACATGGAAGAGATTGATACCATGCTTTGAATTTCACACATTATCAATTAGGTGATGGCTAAGTTAGCACAATTGCTCAGGAACCATTAGATGTAAAATTCTGCTAATGGAAAGTTAGATTTTATGTCAACACTCTCTGACACTAGGCTACTAATGATGCAAGAAATATTACAGTCCTGCTATAAACTGTTTATAATCACAAACTAGATGAATATCCAGTCGATTTTACAGGTTCGATTATGTTTTTTCAGATACCCGAAGCTGTGTAAACCAACACCCATGTTACAAGTTTCATCTGCAAGGAAACTAAGAAACCGTCCTACGTGATGAATGCTAAGTTTTTAGAGCTGGTAATCTGGAATAAGATTTATTACATAGCAACACATTATTAGCAGTGTACTAAAGTGGAAAGATCATATTAACCATGTGAAACTGCTTCAGTTTGACTTGAGAATGTGAGAATGTCTATGGCTACTTTGCTGCTCTTTCTGGAATGTGTGTGCATGTGTGTGTGCTCAAAAAGTATAGGCTGAGCTCACGGTGTGTGCCCTCCGGCTGACCCTGTCACTGTGCAATTTGAAGGGAGATTTCTAAATGCCAGACTGTGAAATTACATTATTTATGAATGTTTTTTTGTGAAAGGGGATTGTCACTGCCTTCACAAAAGCCACCTGCATACTTTTATTTTTAGGGTATTGATGGAGGAGTTTTGTTTTATTATCTTATTTATAGAGAAAGTAGGAACCAAGTTTGTTTTTAGGTAGATGCCTTCAGCTCTACCTTTTCTTCCAAAAATGGTCACTTCTAGTTCACAAACGTTTTTGGTTTACAAAAAGCCAAAGAGTGAATGCCAGATGCTTGATCACTAAGCTTTTTTTCAGCTACGTATGTGTTACATTAGTGTTTTAAGTGTGTTACATTTGTGTGCATGTGCATGCCCCTTTTTATCTAAATCCACCATGTCTGTATCCTCCTGGTCTCAGTGAGTCTGTAGGGGAACAGGAGAGGATATGGGAGGAAATTGTCCGACATGATTTGCTCGTTATATCTCATTTCTCCACAAGTCCTTTCATGCTTCATTCCCTCCACTGGGAAATTCTGGAGGAAATCCCTCATGGACACGGAGTACAACTGTCCCGAAACAGGACCAGCCCCTAACGAGTGAGAAGCCAAACTAAGTCCGATGGGTTTAGATGCAAAAACAGAGACAGGAGCCATCAGGATCATTCCACAATCCCCATGCAATGTCTAGTGATGAGGGAATCAAGCATGCCTGGGCCTTTTTGTTTTCTTAGATTGTCCTACTAACTCCCCAAGGTAGCTTTTATTTAGTCTCATGTGGTGATCCAACTGACTGCAATTTTTTTTATGAAAATAGTTTATTAGTAGACTTTGGAAAAAAAGGGGGGTAGGGGTGTGTTTCAGATGTGATTGCAGAGAACCTGCTGTTGCACATGGACAGAGGTAAAGCCAATTTAGGAAGGGCTTGATCCTCTTTATAGCCTGTGCTGCATCAAACACTTGTCAAACATCAGGCAGACAGACAGCTGAGTGGCTCTGACGGATATGATCACAGACAGGGGCAGAAAGAGTCGCAGCCTGCTCAGATCCTCTATCAAGGCACAAGTCATACTCTTGTCAATAATACCCCTTCAAATCAACCCAACACAAACAGAGGGCTTTGAGGCATATGGCAGACATTTTCTTGTTGTTTTTAACTGTGTATGATTACAGTGCAATTTCAACAGCCATTAAAGGGTCTCACCTCTCTGAAGAGAAGTTTGTGTACTCCAGACGGATGAAACATGTTTCAGGGATGCAGCATGGACAGGACAGGGGAATCAAATCAAAGGAATACTTAACCTTGTTCTTACTAATCCAAAAGAACAGTCTCAAGGCCTGTCAGGATCACACTATTGAACTTTTCCTCTCAGCAGGAAGGTACATTTATGTTAGAAGGGATTTGACATGGTACCTGGAATGTCTTGAGTTTCGTGACACCGACCAGTTAAACATATCTTTAGATTTTCCATGGATATGCTGTGTCCTCAACAAGAAATAGATGTTACATTTCTGGTATATTGAAATGTTTAAAAGCTTTAAATGCTCATTAAAAAAATCACTAATTTTGTTTGAATTTTTGTGAAGAAAAAAAAACACACAGTGTGGCTACTATTTCTCTGAGGCAACATTGTTAAAATGTGACATCATCTTGTGCCTTGCTTTTTATGTTGATGTGCGGAGTACCCTAAGGTGCTCTTCCTGTAAGTTAGCTCTGCCCTCTACTTACCACTGTAATGGTGGTGCTTTTAGTTAACATCCCCTGTATTTGTCACTGTCAGAGCACAAAAACACCCAAGAGCTGCAGTAGACAGGCCTATACTTGCATCTTTGTTGTGTCTGCATGTCTGTACACTGGATCCAGGCTCATGGCCATGAGTGGGTCAGAAGCCACAGCTTCAGTCTGAATGACCAGCTGTAATTAAAAGCTGTGTTGTCTCTATAAAGATACCCATTAGAGATAGAGAAACAGAGGGCGATGAGGTGGAGACAGAGTTAAGGGAAGAAGAGCTTCTGATGGCTGTGCCAGTGCAACTGTTCACCAGATGTTTCCAAGCTGCCCTGTTTGACTCCATGCCTTTTTTTCTTTTCTTCATGAGAGCCAGACCACTGGAGAAGAAGGACTGTAGTGCCCAAAAGCTGCTTCGAACGATGCGCGCCTCACAAACTCATCCTCTGCTGTGGCATATACATTTTTTCTCCCAGCCAAGCACAGTGACACGTGATACACAATCAAGAGTGTTTCATTTGAGTGCGAGACAGGAAAAGAGAGTGGAAACAGGACTGAGGAGAAAAAAGTAGATAATGTGGTGACTTCGTCTGCCTGTGAGGCCTGTTTAACTATTTGTCGGTGTCTATTACATGTTTCTCACTCTCTGGTTTTGTGGATGTCTGCATGCATGTGCATCCTCATCTGTCTGGCGTGCTGTATATGTGGAGATAAAAGAATCTGCAGCCCCACATGAGAGCTGGAAACAGCTATAGACTGGAGGTCTGGCAGACAGAAGGAAGAGGTGCAGTGATTTCACTCCAACTATCTTTGTTTTTTTATATATGAGGTGAAAATTTCTGGTACAAGGTTTATCTTTAACCGGGTGCTTAAGAATTTAAGACTTTAGAGGTGAGAAGATCATTCTTTATGCCTTTTTTTGATATTCAGATATAATTTTTTCAAAGTTCCTAAAGAGGGAACCAAGAAATAACTACTGTACCTCCACAAAGAAGCCACCGAGAAGTCTTTAACTTGGAGTGTTGTAATTTACACGACTTGATGTTTTTTTTTAATATATCAGCTGTAAAAATCTCATGAAATATAATTAGATTATCTACGCCAACTCAACATTCATAATTGTCTTAAGTAATTTGAGTAAATTTTACAACCAGATTTACAGATGGCGCCCTTGATGTTGTTTTGTAAAAGCTAATCAGCCATTGGATCTGAATAAAATCAAATGTAAATGTAAAAATGGAACCGTACTTCAATGATTGTGTCCAAGCAGTTTCAACTGATTCTTGTCACTTTTGTTGTGAAAAGTGAAAAGCTCAATTCGTCCACAAAGGAAAAGTCAGCAGAAGTCTGTGATAGTATCACGAACAATTCCAGCTCACATGTTGCCTAGCAGAGCGACAAAGCTCTTAGACATGGGAAAACAAAACCATATCACTTAAACATGTCTTATCAATGTTTCTCTTTAATGATATAGTTTGCTGTCACTTTTTTTGTTTGCGTTTATTTTTTCAAGTGTTTATTGCCCTTATGGTTCAAAAAGCAGAGACAACAAAAGTCTTAACACCAGTCGTGCTTCACAGTCTTTGGCCAAAGTTATATTCTGAGCTCTATCAACAAAGGTCTAAAAATTGTAGCTGTTTTGGTCAGTACGCATGTGGAAACTGATCGGGCAAATGAGTGCAACAATGACCTTGTACTGTCAAACAGACTTTGACATTATGACAAGAAGACCTGCAGCTCAGCTGAGAATAGCAATGATATCAACAAAGGTTTTACATTGACCCGGCGTCTGGTTGTATCTAGCGTGTACATGGATCTACAAAAGACTGCTCAGTAAAACACTTCACTCTCACCCCTCCTCTTTCTTCCTGCTTGGAAAAGACCAGATGACAATAATATGGAGTATGGAGCCCTGGTGAGCATGGCTAACCCCTCCTCTCCACCTCCCTCCACCCCACTTGGTCTTTGAAAGGCCTCCACATGTTTATGGCTCATGCCTGTGGTATGACGATGGATTCTCCATATAAAAGCCAACAGGATCATGGGGGTGTTTCAAATATTGCTCTCTGAAGACAGTTGCTGACAAAATGACAGCAGTCATAATTATTTTGGTCAGGGAGCAAGGGCACTTAGCGGGAAGTTAATCAGAGGCCCCACCCCTGTTTCCCCTGCCTTCTAGGGTCATAAACTCCCTCCCCTCCCTGCCACAATAAGGAATGTACAAAGGAAAGAATAGTCTCAGAGGAAACTGATTAAAAAAAATCATTGAAGAGTAAGGTAAGATTTATACAGCAGGCCAAAAAACAAACCTGAGAGCTTGGTTTAACACCACGAGAATTAAGGTAAGAGCCTATAAAATCAGCATTAAATAGTTATGAAATTTAGATGAGTGGATATTTTCACATACTTGATAGGCAAAGTAGACTTTATTTATGTGTGTGGCAGCAGTGATGATTATCTTCATGACCCCATATTTGGGCAGGACATCATTAGTCTAATGAATGATGTAAGTTGGCATGTTGGGTGGCGGTAGCAGGTGAATGCTGCCCAGTCAGACATCATCTTAGGCCTTGTGCCCAAAGCAAAGCCATCAGTGCTCTCCAGAGGGGGCAGAGTGCTTCAGAGGCCTTCTTACCAGCTACTGTGTCAGCCCCTACAGAGCAACCTTATTAAGTGAAGATTAAGCCATGGCTCCATCCATCACAATAGGCTGCAATGAGAGGCGCAAATAATCACTGTGACAGGTTGTCTGCCAATTAGTGCTCTCCTTCTGTCCTGGGAAAACACTTCTCACTCCATTCCCGCTGGTGGGAAGAACTGATCCGGATAGCCTGTGATATTAGCTGGGCCAGAGATCGCTGTTAATCACCACCTACCATTCCACAGTGACAGAAATCAGAGCAGGATATCTCACCCATGCAACAGGTCTGTCGTTGAAAAGTTCAGAGTGCATGCAAAGCACACTTGAGATGTAAAAACAAATAACTACAGAATCCTCTTTGCTCAGAGTTGGTGGCTCTCTTTGAGTGCTCCGTAAGACAGTCACTGATAAAATGAGAGCCATCATATTTGATCTTGATTTTAAAAAGTCAGGAGAGTTTTTTCATGTCAAGGGACATGACACAAGAAAAACACGTCAAAACTGTATGTTTGTCTTAGAAAAAAGTCATCCTGATGTTGTTAGAAGGCTTCATCTGTAGTAAGTAAATCCAAAAATGTGTTTGGGTGTCTAATTTCTAAGCCAAACACAGGCCACCCTCATATGTGATCATGCTGTGGGTAATTAAAGTGCTCAGAAATGAGTGGCATCTTTAGCCAGAGCTTAAAACCCTTTGGCACTATCAGAATAAACAGAAGGATTGTGTACCACATGGTCAAACACATGCATGAGCATTTGCTGTCTCCTCATGTGTCAGGTCTGCTAGAGACAGGAGCTGTTTGGTGTTAGAAGCGGTGTGAACTGCAGGCAACGCAGCCCAGTTTCCTCCAGAGCAGGTCGGAGGTGATGACTGTTCAACCCGAAAAGGCAACTGGACTTCCTCTTCAGTCTCTTGAAAACCTTTCACCTATCATCCGTAAGGCAGAAGCAGATGGTTTGCATATGGTAAGAGGTCCACAGCATTCTGGATTAACCTCAGAACCCGACTGGCAACATACAGAACTTGGCATGTAACCCCACAGTCAACCAGATCCTCCCTTGGTCCAATCTGTGTTGATTATGACCCCCTGCACCAGACTGTAGGTGTTTGTGCAGTAAAGTAAGCAAACTGCCTACCTCTCTGAAATGTCACATGGCCTTAACTACAGACAGAGTCCTTGCAGGTCTTTAGTTGTCCCACTACAGAGGAGTGATGAAGTGGTACAATCAGTCTGGGTGGGTTTTACAATCCTGCCGCAGAATGCGTCCCAGAACTCTTAAAGTTTCAAATTGATGGTGGTGGGATTAGAATGGGCAGCGCGAGCAGAAGTAGTTATCACTGTTACAGCATAAGCACCAACTGCACGGTGGAGTTATGACAGAGAGAATCAGTGCTGGCTGGATCCTTGCAGCCAGATGAATGATGGGATGGACGGCTTGGCCTCGCCTGAGCCCCACAGCAGCAGGAGTTTCTCTGGTTACACACACGAGGGATCGATACTTCCACAAAAGCCTGATAGTTCTTTCAAGCACAGGCACATGAAGAAATCTAATGACCGACATAATGACTAGATGTTTCTTCTCTCGTCTCCTTCCACTCTTCCTTATTCTCCTCTCCTTTTCCATGAGGTCAGCGCAGTGTTTGTGAGTCTTTGTGGGTTCAGTCATAGAAGCATTCTGAGTATAAATTGCACTTCTCTGCTCTGGAAAGTCAAGTCATCAGTATGTTTTGGTTATCAGTTCCAACATTTGCTAAGCTATAAATTTTTACTCTCTCATAACTTCATACTGTAAAACATATGATCCTCTCTCAGTTGAAGGGAACAAAACATGAACTAAAAACCCCTTTCCAACACGTAACAGCATGTTTTTGTCTGTCTGAATTCGCACACACAAAAAAAAAATACCATTATTTTGTTTTATAAGTTAATTATAAACAAGCTAATAATATTCTGTCAGTACTTTGTGTACTTCAGTGTTTACATTCTCATGACAAAGTCTGACTTATTGTCATTCTGAACTGAACATGTTCTTCAACAGGTTCAGTTCCCCCCCTGCCTCCATCCCCACAGACCACACACCCTCCATGAGCCCACAGCTTTCCTGTCACACCTCCACTTCGTCACCCTCCAGCTCAGTCATGGACCAGAACACTGCATCATCTTCCTCCACCTCAGAGCACCCAAAGACCTCCTCTGCCTCCACCTCCACTCTGTCTGTGACCTGCTACCAGGTCAAGAAACAACTGGAGAAACTGAACCAGAACAAGGCTGCAGGTCCAGATGGTGTCAGTCCCAGAGTTCTCAAGACCTGCTCAATGCAACTATGTCCAGTTCTCCAGCACCTCTTCAACACCAGTCTGAGACAGAAAACAGTTCCTGTGCTGTGGAAAACATCCTGCCTTGTTCCAGTACCTAAAAAACCACAACCAGCTGAACCAAACGACTACAGACCAGTTGCCCTGACATCTCACGTCATGAAAGTCCTGGAGAGACTCTTACTGGCTCACCTCAACAAGCAGGTCAGCACCTTTCAGGACCCATTACAGTTTGCATACCGTAATGGGCTTGGGGTTGAAGATGCCATCATCTACCTGCTTCACAGAGCACACTCTCATCTGGACCAATCAGGCAGCACTTTGAGGGTCATGTTCTTTCACTTCTCAAGTGCTTTTAACACAATTCAGCCTGCTTTGTTATGTGAGAAGCTCCATATATTCCAGGTGGATTCCTCCACAACCTCCTGGATTTATGACTACCTCACAAACAGACCACAGTTTGTGAGACTGGGGGGTTGTGTGTCTGGGATGGAGGTCAGCAGCACTGGAGCGCCACAAGGAACTGTACTCTCACCATTTCTCTTCACGATGTACACCTCTGACTTCCAGTACAACTCTGAGTCCTGTCATCTGCAGAAATACTCTGATGACTCTGTAGTTGTTGGGTGCATCAGTGAGGGACAAGAAGCTGAGTATAGAGAACTGGTCAGTCAGTTTGTGAAATGGTGCGGTAACAATCATCTCGTTTTAAATAGCAGCAAAACTAAGGAGATGATTGTTGACTTCAGGAGGAGAAAGAATCAACACAGCAGTATTTCCATCCTAGGAGAGGAGGTAGAGGTGGTGGAGGAATACAAGTACCTTGGAGTTCAGCTGGACAACAGACTAGAGTGGAAATGCAACACAGAATACATCTACAAGAAAGGTCAGAGCAGACTCTACTTCTTAAGGAAGCTGAGATCTTTTAATGTCTGCACCAAGATGTTGCAAATCTTCTATAGGTCTGTTGTGGAAAGTGCAATCAGCTTTGCAGCCATCTGCTGGGGCAGCAGCATCAGAACCAGAGACTTGAAGAGAATCAACAAACTGATCAGGAAAGCTGGATCTGTGCTGGGAGTATCTCTGGAGCCGCTGGAGCTGATTGTACAAAAAAGAATGCTGGACAAGCTGATGAAGATGATGGAGGACTCTTCTCACCCTCTGCACGACACAGTGATCAAACAACAGAGTGTGTTCAGTGAGAGGCTTCTTCAGGTCCGATGCAAGACCCAAAGATACAAAAGATCATTCCTGCCTGCAGCCATTAGCCTCTACAACAAGAACAGACCTTGATTTTTATTATTGTATTGTTGTCTTCATTGTTGTTTTTATTGTTGGACAAAAAAAAAAAAAAAAAAAAAACTACTACAACGTTGAATTTCCCTTCTGGGATAAATAAAGTATTTTTCATTTTTCATTTCATTTTTCATTTCATTTTTCATTTCATTTCATTCTGTGACCTTTTACCCAGTGGGAACATGGAATTATTATTTTATTCATGTAAGCACCATTAATGGAAGCCACATAACATAAAATTTAGAAGTACATCATCATTTAAAATTAGCTGATATAAGCTTCAGTTCCTCACATTAGTCCTTGAAAGCTGAAAAAAACACGGATACACTGTGATGATGAAGGAATTACAACATGAGTACTGATGCATTTAATATTCATTTATAGAGTCACCTGATAAAACAGAAAGAGCAGATTGAATTCTGTCGCTATCATTAAAAAATCTGCTTTAAGCAATTTAGGTCAAATGACAGGGATTAGGAGAATTTAGGTGTAATTCTGGATTATAATCATAAACATTTTACACAGAAGTGTTATTGGTAACTCAGACAATTTTGCCAGTTGTTAAAAATAACATCCCTTCTTTAATGTTGAGTTCAGCCACTTGCTGCAACACGTCTTAAACCAGTTTTATTTTGCTAACAAATCCAACAAGCAGAGCTGCAATAATATAATCTCTGCCGGGCACCAATGAAACTGTCTCCGAATCTAAAAGCTGATTTGTGGAGTTGTAATATCTGTGTTTGAACTGGAATTTAACATCCTTTTAAATATTAAAACATGGGTTACGTTAGAGGTGGGAGTTACAAACGCTTCAACACATTTAACCAGGTTTTTTAAGCAAATTCTAATATTATATAAAAGCTGCAGCAAACAAGAAATGCAGGCACGAGTAGAAGAGGTAAAAATCTGCAGATGGAGAGAAAAAAATCACAACAAACTTGTCACGCACATCTTTTTGCAAACCAGTGAATCTGATGACAGGGCTTTCTAGGAACTCTCTGAGGAGAAGTCCTTGAAGGCATCACAGTGTTATCCCTCTCCTCACCTCTGCTCCTTTTTGCTTGTGAGACAGAGGGGGAGGCACCCAGTCTCTCGAGGCTAACACCCTGAAGCAGCTATTAATAACACGTCTTTATTGTTTTAACCTGTTCAGAGAAGCTCTGTTCAGGTTACGATGCAAATACACAACATGTCAGTCAACAGACTTCAGTAAAATAAATGCTTTCCAGTAAGTTACTTGTTAATTATTTAAGTTTGGACAATGCAAACTCTACAAAGCTTTAGATGCTTAGACAAATTTAAATTTCTCACAGATGCACAAATTCTGATCTGTAAAACATGCATTTAAGCTGGGGAACTTAATGTTATCCAAATCCCTTTTTAGAAAAGCAAACAAAAATATTTGAATAATTTCAAATATTTCCCCATTAAATCAGCTGGATATTTGATGGGAAGAACTGCATCCAACAACTTGTTGCTGTTTTGTCTCTCCTCTACATCTATTTACACCATCTTCACCCTCTATCAGGGTCCAGCTGTTCTGCCAAACATCGGCAGACAACAACAAATACAATCCAGCAGCATGAGTTACACATTGTACATAAGTAGATTTGCATGTATCACATCAGACACGGTTTGCGTGACCAAAATATTTGCTGTGAAAATCTCTTTGCTTGAGTAAACCTGGGCTCCAACTGCCAAGGATGCTTTTATCATAAAACTAAACTATGGGGCAGAAAATAGAATCAGTCACACGATGCAGACGATGTAGACGACGTCCATCATGAACTCAAAAGTTAATGAATTTTTCTTATCTCCCAGTAATCCATAGTATCGTTACACCGTTACCGTCACTATACAACCAGTTCCTACCCCAAACACACAGGGGTGTGATGCTCTCTGAACTGAAATTCACACTTAAACTACCTCTTCAAATGCATATATTAATAAAACTACACAATGTACACATACTATATTTTTGTCCGAGTTGTTTTCTACTTTTTATTTCTGTTAAATGGATGTATCACAATGATTAATTTTAATGTACCACTGAAGTTTGAAAGCTTACAAACACACTTTAGAATGAACAACACAACAGTTTCTTATTAAAAGCTTTGATGAGTCCTAAACATCTGTATGTAGCAGAACTGACCTCATCTATCACTGTATTTTCCTTTATTTTCACTCACTCTGATTGTTTTCACAGTGAAAGTCTTCAGGGTTTCATGCAACACGCCTGCATTGCTTGACTTCAGTGAATCCCACTTTTACTTGTATTTATTTGAACTGTAAAGTTTTGTATTTCATTGGCTTTTGCCAAGTAAAGGATTTTACACTAAAGGAGGAGAATCACATGTCTAAGTATGAAATTTGACTTTATTAAACAGGCCACCAAAGAACTTCATAGATCTCAAGAGTCCTAAGAATCTGTATCTGGCCCTTTTCTTTTCAACATGCTTTTTTTTTCTGTATAACTGTTTAACTATATAATGAACTGTACTGAGAGATTTATGATGACTACATCACCAGGGAACTCTAGTTTTAAGTAAGATGGATGTGGAGACTTTGTTATTATTTTTTATACAGAACTGAGCAAAACGTTTCTACTATACATTATTATATGACCCTCAAACATGGTTTTCATGAGTGTGTTCATGTTTGAAACAAATGTTAATTAAAGAGAGTCGTTGATTTTATAGATGTAGGTTGAGCAGCATTGTCAAAGTCAAGCAGAAGTGTCTTTTGTTTGAGGAGAAATTCCCTGACAAACAGGACGGGGCATTAAGAGCTAAATATGCCATGGAATCACAGTTTCCAATCCAGTCAGCAGTGACGGTGCTGGTGGTGCTGAAATATGAGAAACTATCATGGTCTATTTCAAGTTTATTTACTCTTTCACCACTTTACTAAGTGGCCCTCCCATTTGGACCTCCAAGCCAAAAATGGAGAAAATCCTTGAGTTTAAAATATGTTCCTCTTTCTGTTAAACATTGTTTTTTTTTTTCTTTTTTTGACAGGGTGACTGATATCTGCCACTGTAATTGCTTCCTTATTTGGCAAATTAAATATTTACACTTGGCCTATCCTAATCTAAAGTTTATGAGAGACGTTAAAGTAGGTTAAGGGAAAAGCCATTTATTTTAAAAGCGCTGCTAACTGAGGCCCTCACCCCAAATGGTGTGTTTGGACCATCTGAGAGAAATGGTTTACTCTTTGAAAAAAAAAAAAATTCCTTTAGCTGTATTTACGCGGAGAGAAAATTCCATCAGCTTTTCATTTAATGGCCTGACATACATGCTCTGCGCACCACAAAAATCTCTCAAGCTGACAGGAGGAAACAGAGACAGCCATTGAGGAAACCTGCAGTTTGTACTTTGAAGAATTCCACTGAAGAGATGAAGGGTGATGGAAGAGAGGGGTGGGAAATATACTTCAGTAGAGGAGCTGGTTAATAGAAGGCCAGTTTGGAAAAACAGTAATGTGTCATGCAAGGAAGCAACACTGTGAACCTCAACAACAGATGGTGAAAAACAAAGGCTAAGTGTAAAGGCTACACAACACAGGTGATACTCTACATGAACTTCTTCATTGGGTTAAGTGTGCTGTTTTATTTAATATGCATCAGGATAAAGTGAACTTTAAATTAAATATGAGGGAAGCTCCAACTATCTGAACATCCTTACCTCTCCTGCAATGTCTCATGGCCATTTTGCACATCCTGGACTCAGCGATGGTGGGACAGGGTATTGTGTCCTTGGGTGGTTTCTTTACGATGTACCGTGTTCGGGTCTCCAGACCCCACTTATAACCACAGGTTTTGTTTCTCCTGGTGCAGGCCCCCCATTCGCTCCACTGACCCACTTCACAGCCTTCTGCAGGGGGGCACAGAGACAGGGAGGTGCAATTAAACTACACAAGCACATTTAAGAGGTAACGCTGTGGGTTACTAGGATGCCATAACCTATTTGTATATCATTTTAGTACTTTTAGTACTTTTAATTCCAAAACAGGCAGGTCAGCTGAGAAGTAAAAAATACAATTTACAAGTAAACAAAAGTCTCGACATCTGATTATGTACTTTTTGCTTAATTTCTCTTACCTCCACACTCCATAGTGTCTTCCAGTGGGGCAAAGCCCTCAGGGCACTTATCAAAACAGCGCCCTTTGTGTAGGAAGAAACCTGACTTGCACTTGGTGCAGAAGTCTTTGCTAAAACAGGACTCGCAGTTCTCTATCCTGCACCCTAGGAAGAAAGACAGAAAGACAAAAGTCAGTGGGGTCTGAGGAAGCCTCTCATCTGGAGTTGATCGAGAGATGAAGAGTTTGGGAATGGGGGTTGTTGAGGAGATTATGGTGTCTTTCCCTCAAAAAAAGAATAAATAAATAAAAAGACAATGCTCAGCAAATCTTGTCTTGGGAGGGCGGTCAATTTCTTTTAGGCAACTTGTTATGTCTGAATTTTTTTCTTTTTTGCTATTTTTTTTCTTCTGTCTCTGTTCAAAGTCAGTAATTCCAATGTGTAAAAACAGAAGAAAAAACACACACGACTGCAGAGTTGGTGAAGAATTAAGTGACGCTGACCTCTTTCAGCAGGTTCATCCAAAAATGTGGATGCAAACACACAAGCTCACATGTTTTCAACTACAGGGTACCGCAGAAGAAAGAATAGCGTCCATAATGCTATCTTATCGCTCCATGCTGTTCCAATCTGTGTCTTTTTCCATAACTGAATGATTATTGGAAAATCAGGATTTTATTAAGCTATAAATGGTCGGCTCATGTTTGCAAGGTTAGCCAACTGTACAGGGACTTCAGATTTTGGCTTCAATTCTGAGGAAGGTGGGTTGAACTGGAAGACAGGACAGAGACGACGACATCTTGCCAATCCAAAACGGTTTACTCAGCAAAAACACAACATCACACTTATCGTCTCACACCACACCCTGCTGCTGCGCATGTCACCCAGCGGCATGCTTGCAAAGAAAGGCACAGCAATGTGTCATCAAGCCCTCTGCAAATAGCACGTCAAGCAGAGCTAAATTACAACAACCACACCAACGGGGCGACACACAGGCCCACATGATTAGAAGGAGCCTCCCAAAGCTATCTAATTTATGTTGCTTCTCAGAATTTCTATGTGATCCTGTTGCCCAATAACTTCAATCTCTAACCTGCAGTCAAGGTCTTTCTCCACTATCAGGGGGCTTCCCCAGACAGGGTGTCATCTGCTCCTCTGACTGTGCCTTGCATGGACATGCAACCAAACATGTGCTTCTTTAAGAATGTTGACTAAGATACTGTGATTTTCCACATGTGAGAGCGACAAAGGCTGAGGGCAACTCTTTTATCTGTGACCCTTGCAGGGCCTGGGGAAGGGAAGGTTCTCACAATCACACCCCTTAATTACACCATCTCCAGCTAACCATCAGGCCTCCTCCTCAACATTCCTGCAAAACGAGGGGGTCCCTCCCCGCTTCACTTTGAACCCTAAAGTATGGCCTCTGCCCACTCACTCTGGTCTCACGCTTTCCTTACCAGTCTAAACAAACCATGAACACTTGTACACGTAAGCACAAACACTCATACCAATAAGATATGGTTAGACGTAGACACACTCTACAATAAAGCTTGGGCTGTTGCTAAAGGGACTATAAATCACTGATTTCTTTAGTAGTTTTGTGTCCTCTGACATTGTTTGTGAATTCACTTGAACATCTGATTAAACTGTTGATTTATATTTAAGACAACGTTCATAATCTTTACTTTATTTCCTGTGGATTCTATCCCAAGTTCTTTGTCCGTTTCCATTTTCGTCTTGCTGAAACTACCTCTTTGTCTGGACCAAACATAATCAGTAATGTTTGGATCGGATGCAAAACAAGTGCAACACAGTAAGAAAGCTAGTAAATCACAGAATAACTGAAAAGCTCAAAGTTCTCACATTCCCCAAGCCTGTCATCACCTGGAAGACTTTTAGTTCACAAACAAAAAATATTAAAGACTAAAAAAGACCCAGACCGTCTGGCAGAACTCTCAAGCTCTGGGCTTGTTGTGCAGTTTTTGATATAGACTGTAAATATTGCCAACACAGCTGTATAAAATATTTTATCACACTAGCAGCAGTAGCACTCAACGAGATTTTTGATTAAAACATCACTCTTAGTTTTAGTTTGGGATGTTGTCAGGCAAGAGTGCAAAGACTTTGTTTAGTAGTCAATATGTTAAAATGTTTCCGTGAGATTAATGATGCAGATAAATTATAATAGAGACTCCATAGACAGCAAAATGAAACGTTGAAGTATCAGAGGTCATGCGAGGGAGTTTGGTAGGAAGGGATCACCAGGTTATCTGGGACATTGGAGGAGCAGATCAGTAGTGATGCTGTTTGTACAGCACTGCCAAAAAAAAAAGATCCAGGCGAGAAGGTCCATTACCCACAAGGGATTAAACTCTAGACCAGCTTTAAAATCTTCATCTAGTTGCCACAGAGAGACTAATGAGTAATAATGAGGTCATTGTGATGGTCAAGTGTTCCTGAGACTTTAATTTATTACCATCGTTATCTCTCTGCCTGATTATGGACACGAGTTATAATATTTTGAAGCAGAAAAAACCTTATACCTCCTGGAGGGAACTCAAGAATTTGCCATCGAAGTAGCACAGTTCACTCAATTTTAGGAGATGCCATCAGCTCCGTTAGCTCCCTGTTGCCGTTACATTTTATTTGACTTGTTTGATTTTACACTTAAGCTTTCATGTGGCCTGGTTGTAAAGTAGATGTGAAGTTAAGAGATGAGTCATCAGATGTCCCTTGTGATCTATTAACACGTGTTTGGCAGAAGCTGGCCCCTCTTCTGTGGTCTGGACGGTGAATCCGCTGATTTGAAACCACCTGCTGTTTATTGACAAGTTCAAATCCCTCCATTTAATGACATTATGTTACTGTGTTATATATGAGTACTTGACTGTTCTGTGAAAATCTGATCCAGGTAGAGGTGGAGGAGGGTTATCAAGCCCATCTTCATTGGGCCACATCAATGCTTTCCAACCTCAATTAGGTACAACAGCACTGTCCTTATTGTAAAAATGCCTGGCAGAATGAAAGTGGAAAACAGCCTGTTTTTTCCTTCTTTTGCCTCCAGCCCTGGTTTTGGCTGACATGAAAGCTTTGGCTTGCTCACTGCCACCCAGCCATGACAAGTGTGGATGACAGGAGTTCATGGCAAAGGTTAAAGCTGCCATGGTCTTCCAAACTTTCTCCATTGTGTTTTTTTTTTACTGGACGCTCCTCTGCTCACTGGAGCAGAGATAGTTGAAGCAGAGGTGGTGTTTCTGTCATCACACCATCCCAGGAGATGACTGGGATGACTGACAAGTCACATATCCTTCTACCTTCCACACTCAAGGAAGTCGAGTCTGATATACTAGGCTCTGCTGCTTTATGTTCAGCCAGCCTGAACACTCACATGTACTTACACAGCTCAAGCCTGACATGCGTGGTGAGGCATGGATGGTCTTCCCACCCATACTGTCCTTTTTATTTGTTTATTTATCTAAAACTTTTAAAGAGTAAACAGAGTTAAATTCTGTATCTGGCTGTCATTACCGAGGAGAAGGTTTGATGGATCCATTGTACTGACTGTGGTAAGAAAAGCTGTAATGATTAACTGTCCCTTGGTAAAACTCAAAGACCTAAAGCAACTGGTCTTTTTTGTTGGTCAGACTGTGCAATGGAAATACCCACCAGTTCAAATTTACAGCGAGAAATAAAAAGCTTGGCTGAGAGAGAGCTGAGAAGGAGTGTGAGCTGCCAGGACAGCCATCTGAGGCTTGCTAAACTCACCGTATGTAACTTCCTTTTCACACCCGTGCTGCACTTTGGTTGAGGTCTTTGAAGCATACTTTAAACACACTTCCAACCCAACAAATTCCCACCTTGAACCATAAAATGTAATTTATATTGGAGGAGATGTGGCCAGTCATCTACAACTCAGAATTTGCATGAAAGGATTTGATAAAAGTTTTCCTTTGTTGAAGAAAGCAATCAACGTTATTACAGTAATAAAAAAGACATGCCAAAAAAGTTGTTTATAACATAATAAACTGCCACTGGACGAACTGAGATATGCAAACCCTCTTGCATGAAATGGTAATCTTGAGTTGTAATCAAAGCTAGCTACATAACATCAAAGTAATATTTAAAATCAGCACCAGGCAACAAGCTCCTGGCTAGAAAATAAGATTCCATGTGAAGTGTTGGGAGGTCCATAATACACCCTGAGGGGGGGAACATTTTGAATGCAGCCTTACTCTCATGCTGACCCTCTCAACACTTTGTCTAGTCTAGAAGCCAGTTCATATCACAGCATTTCAACTCCTAATTCTTTCAGCCAGAAAGGTCACCTGCGATACACCATGATAAACTATGCTAGGACTTGGGACTGCACTGTGTTCATGTAGATCTGGCAGCAGATAAAGAAGTACACTGTGTGATGTTTCTACAGATCCTCCAGGCAGAACACCAGAGTATACTGATGTCGGGCTTCTTCTGTGCAGCTGATACAAAAAAATACTACAGCCCTCCATCAGTTGTTGAAAGGAGATATAGAGTTTGAACTTACCATATGTTCACAATTAAAAGATATCAAAGATATCAACAACAAGGTCCTGCTAACAACCCAGCTTCATATCTGTAATGTGTTTTGCATCCTGTTCCACAAGCCTCCTGAGTATCCATGTTAAAATGTAGCTGTAAATGGCCTTAGAGTTCTAAAAAATAAAGTACAGTCAGCATTGGTTTTTTGTTGTTGTTGTGAGTAAATAGTTTGTATGCGGTTATAATTAATGTTAGATCAGATTGTGCTGGGCTTTTAAGAAGTGTTACAAATACTGTATGTGGTGGTCCCTCCTCAAATTCTAGGCTCAGAGTGACAGTGCATTTAGGCATTTTTAAAAATATATGCTGTGTGTCTTCACTTATTTTGAATTTTCACTGAGCAGTACAGGTCTGTTAAGAGTTCACTATAAGCTTTATATAGGACTTGTATCCAGGTCTATGCTTACAGATTGCTCCCAACAATCATAATAATCAATTTATTTGGTTTATCCTATAATTTAGAATTTAGAATCTAAAGTGGGACCTGGTCTAGAGCTGGAAACAGAATAGTTCACAGGTGTATTTCCCTTTAGTTAACAGACAAGCCATTTAGCCATTAAGTGCATCCTCCTCTTCATCCATGGCTTTCTCCAGAATCCCCAGTGAATAACTGAGGTTTCAGTCAGTGAGTGTATGAGGCTTTTGCTTGGCTAACTCTTGTTTTCCTTTAACCAAACACAAAAAAATTCTTGAATGAGATAAGATCACATAGACAAAGTCTGGCCTAATAATAAGCAGCTGGTCCTTAAGTGATTTCAGAGGCTGTGTTTAAAAAGCTCATGACAACAGAACCGTAACACCGAGCTCCAGGCCCCAGTAGAAACCAAAAGCACACGGCAGCTCTCCCCACCGCAGTGGAGAAATCCTCACTGTCATTTGTTCACTGCTTATTTGAACCTTTTGGGTACATGTTGTCTGCACTAGCTCAAACTTTTTCACTTCTAAAGTAATAAAATAGCAGTTTATGGAGGTTGGACACGAACAGTTTCACAAACATGACACATGGAGTGAGAGCCAGACAGAAAACTGGATTAGAGAGCAGAGACTGAAGCAGTGATCACATCAAAGTGGGTCCAAATCTAAGATCTGATGCTACGTGACAATACAAGATGTTCTTACAGCGCTGTTAAAGGGGAGGAGTCCAGATTAAATTCACACATCAGAATTTGTTAAATTCAAAATTCAAACTGGGTAAAGGTACAGTCTGTGGAATAATGAATTTAAAGTTTAAAAAAAAACATTAATATTACTCATGGACATAATGTATTCCTCCTCCAGTTAATTCAGTAATGAAACAGGTTAAAATACTTGAGATTTTATTTCTAATGGTGAAAGATTTTAAAAACTTGCACCCCTGGATGAACAACGATACAGAAACTTTATATATTATTTGAGGTTTCCAGCTGATAAAACCTTTGGTGATACCTTCAGCTACAGTGATACAATATTGTTGTTGTTGTTTTCCATTTAGTGTTACATGTTTCTAGCCTGTACAAAGCTTATAATTCAGATTTCTTTTATTTGTATCTCTGTTGTACAAAAATGAGAAAAAAAAAATCTAACATTTAATAATATAAGTCAAACAACCCAATAACGAGCCTGGCACTCTGATGGCTGAAGGCTTTGTTCTGTTGTTGTGGTGCTCATGTTCCATATTCCACCTTTAAGGGTGGTTATATGCAAAGTGTGTAGAAATGACTGAAAATAGTCACTTGCACTATAAAGGGTTTTAAATTACCAGATCTGCCTTCTATTAGGCTATCTACCTGTGTTTGACAAGCATTTTCTTTGTTCTTGTCCAAAAAAGAAATGCTCAACTGAAAAAAGATAGGGTTGACATTTTTATCTAATATTAGGATATTTGGCAGCACAGTGAGCTTATTGGTAGCACTGTTGCCTTACAGCAAGGAGGCCCTGCGTTAGAAACCCAACCAGAACTTCTCTGCATGGAGTTTGCATGTTCTCCTCATGCATGCGTGGGGATTCTGGTGACTCCGGTTTTCTCCCACCAATCAAAGACATGTATGATTAAAGTGATGAAATCTAGCTTTTATAAGCTGAGACTACTTGCCAAGGTCAAACATGTTTTGTCAAATCAGGACTTGATTCATGCATTCATCACAACACGCCTCGATTATTGTAATTCTGTATACTTTGGTGTTGCACAGTCCAGTCTTTCACGTCTGCAACTACAGAATGCAGCTGCACGTTTTTTGACTGGTGTAAGAAAGAGAGAGCACATAACTGCTGTTTTGGTATCGCTGCACTGGCTGCCTGTCAATTTTAGAATTCAATATAAACTGATTATTATTTGTGTTCAAACGTTTGAACGGCCTTGCACCTTTTTACCTGTCAGAGCTTTTGATTGTACACTCCCCCACCCGTTCCCTCAGGTCAGCAGACCAGCTGCTCCTGGACGTTCCTCAGGTCAACTGCAAACTCAGGGGGGACAGAGCTTCTTCTATGGATGCTCCCAAATTGTGGAATTTGTTGCCACTGCACGTTGGGAAGGCTTCTTCACTGTCCATTTTTAAATCTCTTCTTAAAACCCATTTATTTAGCTTGGCTTTTAACATACTGTAGCATGAGAGGTTTTATGATTTTACTGTTTTGTTGTTTTAACAGTTCTTGTTTGACTTTTAATCGAATTAGTTTATTTTAATGTATCAGTAGAATTTTATTGGTGTTTTACTGCTAATTTGTGTATTTTGTATTGCTGTTTTTAATGTACAGCACTTTGGTCAGTCTCAGCTGTTTTTAAGTACATTATAAATAAAGTTGGTTTGGCTTGGCTAAAGGGCAACTCTAAATTGATGTTAGGTGTGCATGTGACTGGTTGTTTTGTCTACACGTGGCCCTGTGATGGTTTAGCAACCTGACCAGGATGTAATCCCACCTCTCACCCAATCACAGCTGGAGAAACAGTAGGAAGCAGGTATAGACTGTAGGTGAACATTAAAAAACCTGTCAATATTACTTGAAACTGAATTTGTAACACAATCCCCATAAAATTCTGTCCAAGACTGATGAAATATTGAAACTTGATCAGGTAATAATAAAGATGCTCTCACGTCACACTTCTGGATTTCTTAGTCTTGCACTTCATTGTCACAATAAATTTAAGCTAGAAGATGTACTTTAATCTCAGTTGGCAGTAATTGGCTGAGCAGAATGTAGTTTTTTTCTTTTTCTGCAGTTTCTACATGTTCAAATAATTCAGCCTTAAGGTTCAGACAGCCTCCGCTGGGGATTCATTTTAGAGTGTCTGTCAGGAGTTTGGCTTAGGAAACTAAATAGCTTCAAGTTTCTCTCTGTTTTCATATGAAACACTCAGCCAGCACCTCAGGCTCTGTGTAAACCTATAAAGGCTTTTGCCATCTCTCTCAGAGCACATTTAATGTCAACACAAGGTTATGAGATCAGGGTGCTACTTGGGGAGGAGAAATATCTGTTTTGTAAATTGGATTTGGGTATTACTCTTTAACAAGTATTGTAAAGAACATTTGGACTTGTTGTTATTTGTTTGTATTATCATAAGTCATAACAGAGATTTCATAGCATGCAGACAGAAGACGAGAAGATGAGTTGACCATACACATATTTTACAAAATGTTCACACTTCCTTATTAAATCAGAAAGTGTGTCCAAACTTTCAATTGGTAGTGTGTGTATTGATATACACACTCTTGTGTGTATATCTTTGAGGCCTAAGAAATGTAAAAAGGGCTGACATAAAGATGTTGCCTATAATCTGAAACTGGTTTTTACTGCGCTTGGATTTCACGCCCTTAGACACCCCCATGGCTGCAGGATGTGTTGTAATGCAGGTGTGAAAGGACTGTTGAAATTAGAAACAGAAGGCTCATGCTAGCTGGAGATCCATGTTAACACCCAAGGGAGATTGCTTCAAGGATAAGGCTTCGATATGAACATCAATCAGAGTGAATGGACGAGGCGCACAAATTATGAGGTATGTGTATCTCCTCTGGATAATTAACAATAAATCATGTGCTGTGGGAAAATAGGAAGTTGAAACTGTGAGTACGTGGAGGGGTAGAAGGTTGGGTGAGTTAACAAGAACATGAACTTACTGGAGCACATGTTGATTTCTGGGCTGCGCATGCCGTAGTATCCGGCTGGACAATCGTGAAGACACTCCCCATACTGCCTCATCCTCTCCCTCCGCAGAAACAGGAAGAGTTTGGGCTGGCAGTTTACGCAGCCGTTATCCCGGGAGCACACTGAGCAACCTTTACATATGGGATATGCTCCATAGCTTGCTGCAAGAAAATAGAAAAAAAAAGAAAAGATGATTTAGGAGGTGGTATCAGATACACATTATATGTAAGTGATAAACCTAGTTTCCACAGTGTTCATGTAGCATTTATAGGGAGTTCAATGATGCTGAAGTTCAACATGTGCCAACCATGATGATAAGTAACTGTATCCAGACTGAGATGCAGGGCTTTCAGAGTGACGTATCAGTACTTATCTATTGCAACTATTGCATAGTTAGGGGTCATTAGCAGGAAGAATTTAAGGTAATAATTAAGCAGTAGGAGGGGTTGACCAGATGGATACAACATAAGTATAGAAACTAAACCATAACAGATACATCAGGAAGATAATCTTTAACTCTCGGTAAATATGCCCAATTCGACAATTTGTCATTCGTGCAAACTCTGGTTCCCCTCTCAGTATTTAAATGATGATTGGTCATGGATGTGAATATTGGTTATAATTCTGGTCAAAGTTGGCTTCCTTAACAATTGCACTGAGACAGACGATGAAAGCCCTCAAAACCGCTGTGGCTCTTGGCCATGGCTTGATTTGCCTGAGGAAGACAAAGGAGCTAGTAAAAGACAGTCCATCCCACAATAAGTAACTTTCAATGTAAACTCCTTCATGTGCCATTTACAGGAAAATGTCCTTAGGCCAATCCAAACGGGAGACACTTCAGCTGGTCTCAGCCAAGTTTAGAATATCACAAACAGCAACTGGGTAACAGCAGTGCTTATACTGAGCGACCTACCACAATGCTTAATAAAACACTGCACAGCAAGCTGGACAAAGCCTGAGAGGCAGAGCAAGGCATGCCTGAATTACTGGCTATTGATCTGCATATTAGGTTTCTTTGAATAGATTCTTCCAGACTAAAGTGAACACACATGGGATCTGTGCAAGCATCAGTTTAAAATCAGGTGAAAATCAATCAGTGAATGTCAGTAACTTTTTCAAGCTCATCTTTTTTAATTTATTTTGTTTAAGTGCTGAGAGAAAGTCTTCAGAGAGGTATGCTGGCTCAACCAAACTGCATTCATTCTACTAAAGCCACAGTGAATGGGAGTTAGATTAAGTGCTAATCAGAATGTGTCTTTGATGGTCTTTAGGGATGAGGTTTACAGCAACGCTCCATCAATCACAGCACCGCTGGGATGCGCACTCCAACTCTATTTATCATAGACCAGTGATGGTTCATCTCCAGTCAGGAACATTTGCTCAGGAACACACAAAGAAGGAATGAAAACCCTGAATTAAAACTCATTTTGGATCCTTCGGTTCTCAAATGGAAATTTGTGTCTCATGTTTAACTGTCAGACCAGTGTCTAGGATAATATTATTTCTAATTTCAGTTATTGCAGTGCAGGTTGTCTCTCAGTTCCATTCAGCACATTTGGAGTCAACTGGCTGTAATAAGTGAGCACAGCTGCTGTTTTACCCATACTGCAGCTGCAATAAGGGTTCCCATCAGGTAACACCACAACAAAAATTTCATACATATGTCTTATATTTCATTTTGTCAATCTTTCCATTCAGTAAAACCGAACTTTACCACTAGACTAAACCCTGATACTTCCTTCAATACTTAAGAATATATTTCTGTGAAATACACAGACTATATATACATATGTTTACAACAAACTGACAATCACATTAACTTGGCCTTATTTACTGCTGCTTCCCTCGCCAAATTCAAATGTAACACTGACAGTGAGGGTAAGCCAACCTGGCAAAAGCCTAGAACTGTGAAGCTGAAAAGCTCCTTTCTCCAGCTCATTGTGAATGGGTTCATTCCTGTCACCGCTAACGGTCTTACTATCTTAACAAGAAAGACAGAAAGTACAACATGAGCATGTGGTCAAAAGATCACTGGCTTGTCAATCACTGAAAAGGTTCTTCCAAACTTTGCTCCAAAGATTTTGCTAACTTTTTGTTGTCAAAATATTGTATTTTTTTTCTTGTTGCTAATCTTGCAGTGCTCGCTGATTGCGGATAACATAACCACACGCCGTCTGATCTATGCGTACACCACATCCTGGAATTACCATATGGCTAGGGGAAAAAAGAGGAGAAAAAAAATGGCTGTACACAGTGCAGAAAATCTCTCGGTGCTGATCGTGGTAGATTAGCTTTTGTGTGTGTCTGTGGAAAGGTTTGGAGGTTCAGGCCACAGGTATGTCAGGAAAGAGGCCACAATTCATGGTGTCTGGAGCAGGGCTGTCCAACTCACATCCCACACCACCGGCATAACGTCTAGCGCACTTTACATCAATCTGTCGACTGCCAGCAGGTTTCAGACATTCTTAAAAAAAACAATCATTTGTATGAATCAGATCTTTTTTCCCAAGTGGAAGAAGAGAAACTCTCTGTTTTACAGCTGCATCTTAACCTAATTTGGCAAAACCATGATGTTGTATGTTTAGTATGTGCTGGTAAGCATTTGGAGCCGTAGATGTGGTCTTTGTTTTGCATATTGTGTCAACAAACTAAGTGCATATGAATTCAAACCATACTTTGACACATGCTTAGCAGCCTTCCTTACAAATCTTGTAATGCATTTTGGCAACCACTTTCAAACCAGACGTGTAGAAAAGATGCACTGAAAGTGGTCATTGTGAGCTTATGGGTAACAGCTTTAACATATATAATTTTTTTCATGTCCAGCGAGTATCGGGCACTATTAAAAGTGATACTCTTTGCACATGATAACTGATGTCTTTTACAGTTACAACCACAGAGTGAATATTACATGAAACAAAACAAATCCACACTTCCTACTTCTGAAAGAACCCTCTAAGTCTCCAGGATTGTATTTACAAAAGCCCCTGTCTATACGAACATCCCCAAGGAGGCCTACTCAATAGGTTTTTCCTGTCGGGAACACAGACTGGTTTATACAAAGCTGCTGATGATACAGAGGATTACATGATCACATACTCCTCACCCATCAGTGATGCTTTGACAGTAATTTTAAATATATTGAGATACATATCTTTTCAAATTTGACAGAAAATGTGTCATAATGTGGTATTTTGGAATCACAGAGTGCTAAAACACTCAACTGTTATTCTACCAGATCTTTAATTTTACCTGCTCAGAAATTACTCACTGCATAAGCTTGTAAATTTACTACATATCTGAGCAAAACAAACAACCAACCTTCTACTGCAGGGGTGTTACACTCCAGTCCTCTGGGGCTGCTCTCCTGCACGTTTTAAACGTTTTTCAGCTTCTGCACACCTGACTGAAATTGTTTAATTACTTCATCATCAGACCAGAAAGTTCTGCAGAGGCCTGTTAACCATCTGCTCATCCAAACCAGGTGTGTTGAAGAACAGGAACATCTCAAATCTGCAGTATAGCGCCCCCTGGAGGACTGGAGTTTGATACCATCAGCAGAAAGGCTTGCTTTAGATCAGGGGTGGGCAACTCCTGGCCTCAAGGGCCACTATCCTGCACATTTTAGATGTTCCCCTGTTTCACCACACCTGATTCAAATCTGCAACCTCTCAGCAAGTCTTATAGAAGCCTGTTAACGACCTGTTCATCTGCAGCAGGTGTGGTGAAACAGGGGAACATCTAAAATGTGCAGGATAGTGGCCCTCGAGGCCTGGAGTTGCCCACCCCTGCTTTAGATATATACCTGTACATGTGGATGCTAAATATATATGGCATGTTAAGTATGAAGTTTTATAGATGTTGTTATTGTGGGACTGAGTAAGGCCACATCGTTCTAAAACATATTACCTAACTACAAGTTCTGATAAACTACAGATAAAATGACCATCTTTTTGACAAACCCCTGTTAAAATGGTTGAAAAACTCAACTCAGCTTTCAAGGCAATATCTACGACCTGTCACATTTTGTTCATCACTGTCTGTGAAACTTTGGTATTAAAGTTAAACTTGGATTTTATATAAAAGTATTACATGTTCTTGAGGTGAAAGTTTGTTCTGCCAGATTAAGGCAGCTTTCTTTACAGGAATATTCTCGGTGGGAGGTTTGTTCTGATCACTGCAGTAAGATTAAGCAGAAACCCAAACTTTGTCTCAGGTACAATTTCTTATGATTCTAAAGCAAGCGTGACAGACTGCACTTGCAACTGCCAAAACCTTCTGCAAACACACAGGGTTTCATCGATGCCACGAACATCATCTAACTTCCTCCCGTTCACTCACCTACTGTTCCCCACAATATAATTCACAATGATCCACTCCAACTTTCTGCAACTCGAAACCTTAACAAGGCAAATTGCACATGATTCAGGGCTCCTTTTAGATTCCTGAACTTAACATTAAGAACAAGATATTCACTGATGTGGGTCTTTTTGGGCAACCTTTAAAAATATTATTGGGATAGACTTAAAGATGATCAATACAAACCAGACACTGTCTGATTTCACAGAAAAATTAAAAACTACGTTTTGGAATATCCCTCCTTTTTTACATTTATTTTGTTGTATTTTTTCTGCAGTATCACCATTAACCAGTCTGCTGTCATTACTACCAAAAGAGCATCTTTTTCACTACTCAGGAATCAGAAAAAAGAAAAAAGAAGTTTTTAATACACATAAAGCTTCCTTCCAACATGAGCATATATGTATCATGACATTAATGTTTTTTTAAGACAGCAGCAATCTACTTTGGAGCCGATGCTGTTGTAACAAGCCATTATCTCGTAGATTGGGTCAGAACTAAACTCTGTTTCCTTAAATTGAGGTAATTTAAAGAGCTTCGCAGAACTTACAACATATAAGATACTTATAAAGTAACCTACTTTATGACATCCAAACTATTACTGCGTGTCAGTTCAACAACGAAGATAGAATTACACAGTTAAAATAGTGTTAACTGTAAACATGATGGAAATCTATTTCTGGTATGTCAGTCAAATCATGCAAACTGTGAATTCACCTATCCAGAAAAACATTGTCCATTGTTGGAAAAAAATAAAAACCTCTTACAGTATGGCAAAAGAGGCATTAATAAAAATCAATAAAAACAACAATATATATATATATATATATATATATATATTTCTTTCTTTTAACTATTTTTTATTACACAGGACACAGGTCATGTTATAAAGTGGGTTTTAGAGCAGAAACAGGTCAAGATGAGTAGTGCACTTATGTGGAAAGCATCACCAACTGAATTATATGTTTACTTTATCACACTGAGACATATATTGTTTATTGTCTACCTCATTGTTTCACTTTAAATGAAGGTATGAGCTTACTGCTGTTCCAGTTAAGAAGGAAAAAAGAAAAAGCTTGGGAAAGAGAAAGGGCAGACTGAGGACAGCGCTGTGCTGCGGCATAACAGTTGTTTTCTGGTTCTCTTCAAACCACCAAACTATCCAGGCTTGTCCTTTGTACAGTTACAGTGGCAGCACTCTGAGCCAGAGTTCACCAGTAGTTCTAACCTCTCAGCATTGTTCAAGCTTGTTTAAAACTGGTACATGGAAAATGACATCAGAGTGCCTACTTTTTCAGCCAGTGACTTCTCAAAGATCTGGAAGTTTCAATTAACTTAAAAGCTGCAGAGAAAAGACAGAAGAGGTAAAAAAAAGAAAGAGGGACACGGTAAACGTGTGCACAGAAGACACATTTCTGTTCCAGTTTTGCAAAAACTATGTTGGACTGGCCTCTGATTCTTTTCCAGATGGAAAAGGTTACGTGATCTTTGTTTTTTCCTCCGATTTGCATTAACAGATCACAGTGAAAGCGCATGTTCATAATTTAGGTCAGCTCTAATGAATTTGCTGCATGAGACTCAGTAAACACGTGTGCTGTCAGACAACAGCTGAAACTGTTAAAACACGGACTACCTGGTGAGGTGGGAAGTACAGGTACTATCACTAAACAGGGTTGGTTGTATTTACACATTTATTATAACGAATAGTTCAGTTTGAAAGAGGCTACTGAAAACTAGAAGATGGTTAACTACTCTTTTAGTTACAAAATCACATTTTAAGCAATTTAATTTGGTTGGATTCATGAGTTTCACAGTCACCGTTCAGTTTCTCGAGTCTCTGACATTCAGACTTCACTTTCCTCGCTGGGTTTATGTTCACATTGTTCATTAAGTTAGTAAAATGAGCTGCATTCCTGCAATGTTATAAAATGATATTAGTGTTTCTAGTAGGGCGTCAGGTCTTGAGTCGGTGTTACTTGAACATTTCATAAACATCCATCCCGTACTGTACCCAGCAGAACCTGCAGAGGTCTGGGAGCTGGTGTTGATCTCTACCAGGGTTCATCCACACAGGTCTCAGTCTGTCACATGACCAACATGAATCAATGATAGTTTTTAGTACTTTAACTATTCATTTCCAAATTATTTCAGCGCTTTTTTTATTTTTGTCTGTGTGAATGTTTGTTTTTTAACATGTTTTTATTAATATCATTAATCTTGTATGTGCATTGCATGTATGTAAATAAAATGTGTGCATATGTCTATGTTTGCATGAGTACATATACATGCACATACACAATTTTATTTAACTTTGTTTCATTTACACTGTCTTTTATTTCTTCCTGTTTATTATACTTTGCTTTTTCTTTGTTTTTGTTTTTGTTTTTTTATTTGTTTTGCATGACAAATTTCTGCTCACGATACCAAAATCTTAACCATGTTCTAAACTATCCGAGAGTTGTTTGGGTTTTTTTCCCTATTTGTTGATTTCTTTTTGATCCTGATACTTATTTTTGGCACTATCACTTACTCAGAGCAGGTGCTATGTGACTTGATGACATTTAAGTGTGGAAGCACTGCAGGAGTTTCTCTGTGACTCACGAGAATGGACTTTATTGCAGTCTTCAAACACCAGAAGACCAGCATGTGGTTCAGTTCTTTGCCAGCTCCACTTCTCATCCATCTTAATTTATTCGTTCAGAGAAAAAGCTCTTAGTTCTTTTGAAATACTTCAGTAATATTGAATAGTTTTCAGCAACTGCAACATACTGATACTATTGCTTTATAAAAGACCATCTAAAGCCTGTACTGGTAAAGCTGTGGGGAGAATAAGTGCAATAAAAGGACCTTGCATCTAGAAAACTGATCTGAAGACAAAGGTGGGAAGAGACTAGAAGATGGATATTTGGGTTGCAAGACAGAAACTGATAAATCATGACCTGTTTGCAAAGTTTTGCCAAAAGCGACCAACCTTTAGCAGCAAAACTAAATAGAGTGTTATAAATCATTCTATAGCTGTTATTTCTCAGAGTCCAGAGGTGATGCACGCCACATTTGGTAACGATTAGTTCAACTGTTCTGAAGGTGTTTGCAAAATTCTGTAGATTTTTGGACATACTTTATACTGTCTCACAAGGAATTTCAATGTGGCAAAACTCAAACTACATGTAAATGATGGCTCTTGCTCCATCAAATTAAAAAAAAGTCAAATATTTCAATGATACACATCCTGAACCTGTTTGTACGGATCATAACGCATTCTGCCTTCCAAAAAACAAGTCTGCACGGACAATGATTCCAAATAGCAGAACAAAATAAGAAATTAGCCCCAGAAGGAAAAAAGAACAATGCACTTAGTAAAAAAAATCAATATGTTCGCTGCTTCAAATTCACTCAAGCTGTAGAAGAAATGTGTTTTACTCTCCGAAGTGAAAGAAGAATTGGCTAAGGAGAAAAAGCTGGATTTGAGGAAAAGGTGGAGTCGCTCCTATTAGCCCACATGTTTGTAATTTATCACACATAAATCTCACACCTAATTTACACACCTGTAGCTTAACGTGCAGTGAATAGTAATTCACTAACTCTGTCACATGTTCACCCTGAGAAAGACTTTTGTGGGTTTTTCCCCCGTGTGGGATGAAACCCACACATCATCCATGTGAAACAGTCTAGCTGGTGGGCATGCTTGGCATATTTGCACCCCAGGTAGCATTCCTCTATCGCTCCCTCACTAACTCATGCTGTTCCTTCATTCCCCATTTGTCATCACCTTGGCTAAACTTGTCTCTACTTCTAGCTTATGCACTGAAAAAACAAAAAAAATGGGTGTGGATTCAGAAAACACTTGTTATCTAATGAGCCAGATGGAAAGATTTTTTTAAAAGCATATTTTTATGAATAAGCAAAAAAAACTTTCCTGACAAAAAGTTAAAGAAGAACAAATAAAGAGATATAAATACATGTTTGAGTAATGCACAACAAGAAATAAGAACATGTTTGTGTTTGTTTATGGATAATTTGAACACTTATGTATCTTCCAGTAAATATATTTATTTATTCACATTTATAAGTAAAGTTAATGATTAATGAGACTTGTTTTCTATTTACTTCCTGTTTTACTGAATACATTTTTGGCAATTTTTCTAAAGTAGATTAGAGAATTCTGATACAGCTAAACAAGAACACATCAGAACCTTTACATAAGTATTCAGGTTTTGCACATCCTGCATTTTGTTCTTATCTTCTGAAATTATTTATATGTAAATAAGATTCACTTAAAGATGATATAGAGGCAGTTAGAGGGGAATAAAAGATCACAGAGTCTCAAAGTTCTGTTCATTAATACTTTTTCAAAATACATCATATACTGTATGTGACATTAAGTTTCATTAATCATATATAATTATTAATGAAAGTGTAACATGGACATTTTGCTTTGACAGATTTTGGTTTATGGTAGCCACTTATGATAAACAGTCTATTGTTTTGTAAAAACTATAATTTTTTAAGGTTATGGGCCCATCTAAATGTGCCACACTTTTTGAAATCTGTGCCCCTAACTGACCCCCCAACAAAGATTTTCTAGACACGCCCCTGCCAACAGATTAGTTGTCATTAAAGCAGTACAAAATAACTTTTAAAACTTTAAGCTACTGTTTTGAAACTTGTCTAAGCAGATACTCACTGAAAAACATGTTCAGCTTTATATTAGACACTCTGGACGCATCCAATGGCCCTACAATGGACTAAATAACTTCAGTAGCAGCCCTTAGGAAAAATGTCGCCATAGTACAAATTGACAACTTTTTTCATATTGAGATGTCATTGGAAGTTTATACAGTATTCTTGTTTATTTAAGCATATTTTTATGATCCTTTGCTGATATTTTCTATATAAAAGCCCTCTGGGTCCTTATCGGCCATTGTTGGGTCCTTCTCCTCTGGGTGTGTCCAAACATTTGCCTGTCGCTCTGACAATGCAAAGAAAGTAAAAATAACATCATATTTAGTGTTTCTGTCCTGGGAGAATTTATTTGATAGGTAAAATGTATTTATGGAAAAATATAGAAACAAAAATAAACAATAAATTTGTTTATTGAAGTCAAGACTGTAGAACGGCACATGTGCAGAAGGAAGTAGCACATCTCAACAGGTAGCATATTTCAACAGAACACCGGTTCCAGCAGTAGCCGTCTGAAACACGGCTGCAGAAAAGTTATTTAATGATTTAAATGTAACTATGTTTGAGTAAAAACTTAAAATCAGACACAACCACACAGAAGCTCATTAAAGGTATTTTACTGTCCAGTCATATACACTGATATAAAGTTACTAGATTCAGGATTCAACAACAAATGGGATTTAAACATAAAATCACTGAGTGATGATGACTTCCTGTTTGACACAAAGCAAGACTGACAGGGATATTTTTTTTAAATCACCTAACAGGTAAATGTGCTACAGATGAAATTTTGTAAAACAGCTTATTACCTCAACAAAAAAGAGAGTTTATCATTTCTGTGTGTAGAAATGTGCACACAAGTCATAGTTTGTGTAGAATATGAGGGACTTCTGCCAGCAGACAAAAATGTAATCATTATGATTGTTTATGTTCCTCCATTTGGAACTAGATATTCAATATAAACATCTTTGCTGATTTAATGCAGGCTTGAGTTAGAAATGGAAAATCATTGTTTTATTACATAATGTGATGCATCTTGAATGTTCAAATGCAGCAAAGAGATGATGTAGAACATCAAGAAGGTGACGACATGGATTCTTCTGGTTATGGTTATGTAACCAGAACAAAGTTAAATGAGTGTAAGCTTTCACTTATGCATCCTAAAAGGAGATGTGGTCAGGATAAGATAAGGGAAAAGCTGCTACTTTAATTGTGTTATTGATTATATGATAGGATCAATATCTTTATTGGGTCCAGTTGGGAGCTTCCTTGTACAGGATTTTGACCAACCACAACAGAAACATGCAATTTGTATGGAACATGTAAATTAAACATCTCTCACATGGAATTTGATGCGTCTTAGTAAATAAGAGAATGTTATTAAACATAAAGACTCAACAATTTAATCCTCCAAACTAATAACTAACTAATACATAAAAATCAAGAAAAAAAAGAAGGTAAAATGGTTTACAGATTAGTTCAGACTAAAGAGGAAGGAATATCTGGAAGCAAGAAAAAGAAATGCAAGACTTAACTAGAAAGAACATGGAAAGCACAGAGCGCTGCCAAACAGCTCATTTCCCAACACAAACCTAAAACTAATAACATTTAATTAATCATTAACATTATTGGATTCCTTGATCATTAAAACATCTGTGTTTGTAAGTGTTTCTAACTGTGTGTAGATTTGTCAAATGGAATGGTTGTGTGGTTTGGTGGAGGGTGTGTGTTTGGGGGGGGTGCCAGACTTCCAGCCATCATCATGGCCCTATGAGCACCAGATTTCAGTGGCTCCAAAAACCAAGGAAACAGACACCAAGCAGAAGGCTCAGGAGACCAGTTCAACAACCAGATACATCACCAAACATAGTCAGTGCCTCCAACGCAGGACCAGGGCTCAAAGCCGGAAGATACTCTGTGCACTGTTGCCATGCACGGGGCAGGAAACAGTATACCTTGCTCTCATAGGCTAGTTTGTTAGCCAATCTGAGTCCAGCAAATTTGAAGAATGAATATAAATGAGTTGCTGCCAAAGCCCGACGAAACCAGCTGAATTCTGATGCAGACAGATTGAAGGGTCTGTTAATCAGTGTTTCCTGATGTTTTTTAGATATAAAATGTTTCATATTACTGGTTAATACTAATGAAATAACCACAAAGTCATGAAATCTTTGTGAAATTGCCTTTTTAAAGAATTATATAGACAAGGAAATAGAGGGATGTTCCCTCTTTAACCCAGTTTAGTGTTGTTTAGCACTCATCCTCACAAGAAAAGTCATCAGCTCTCGTCCAAGTGATCTTTTGACTAAATGTTGGAAATTTAACTTGAATACATTTAAGTTTGGAGTTATGTGACCAGATGGTTGTACCTGTTATGTTACACAGATGTGAGGTTTCGGAGCCTGAGAACTATGTGATACATGAAAAATGCACTTGAAGTTTCTCAGTTACATCTAAAAAGTTAAAATGTCAACATGTAATAACATTGTGTATGTGGAATTTGGAAACCTTCCATTGTGTTTTTTCTCATTAAAACATTAAGTGTAAAAATGTTTGTTTATTGAACTTGTATTCCACTTGAGTCTATATGACACTCTGAATTATTTGTGTTAAATAAGTTTTAGATGATGCCGATTTTCTTACATCTGGCTGCAGTAGAAGTGTAATGATGTAAACTGGACCAGTTCATACAAAACAGAAGAGATTAATTAGATGTGATGTAAGTCCGTGAGGTTTTTGTTCAATTAAATGAGGAATTTAAACCTGAAAAATATCAGATGAAGGAAAACTATAGATAAATACAAGTTATTTGTGGTAAGGGCCTTAAAGAATTTGGGGGGGTCATTAGTGGAAGGCACCAATTACTAAAATCAGTTAATAACAACAAGACATGGCTTTTGAATTGTGGTAAAACATAATTAATTTTAAAAAACTAATTTAAAACTGACTTCGACCAAAATGACAGTTGCACAACCATTATAATAGTTGATAACTTGTTTTTAGTCAGTTCATTATTATTAGTAGTAGTTGTAGTAGTAGTGGTAGTAGTAGTAGTATTGTTGTTGTTGTTGTCAGTTCTAAGTTGATTCAGGGACTATTGTGAGTTCTTCTTTCTTTAATGGAGGGGGGTAATTTTGTGCAAGTCTTAGTACGTAAACAAAAATGTAAGTTTCAAAGTGAAACTACTTTATCAAGCAGATGAATTTTTTACTGACACATAACAATTTATGCCAAATTTCTAAACTTCTGTACTGCAAAATTTAGTGAATTTCTTTTTTACTTTATTCATTGTCTACGTAGTTCAACTTAAGTTTTGTTAACTTGAAGTGTGTAGAAAGTATATAACAGTTATATGTGTTTCATAACTAACATGTATTGACTTGAATCTTTGTTTACTGTTACAAATTGTTGAAAAAGATCAAAGCTCCAACGTGCCAGTAACAATCAGACTTATTAAGAGTCTAATTTATAATCAGTAATTATCTGACTTCAGCCCCTGAAGTATAAAATGTATGAACGTATGTTCTCCTGCACTGATACTCACCAGCCCCACTCTGTCAATTACACTTACTGGCTCTCATTAATGCACCGAGGCAGTGCCATCTCTAAAGCCATTAGCTGGTAAACATGTAAACTACACATGACCCCAGTCCACAGGCCTCTATTAGTTATGAACCACATGGTGACAGCTGTTTACACAGCTAGGGTCGCTGCTCCTGACACCTGGCCTCAGTCCAAATAAAATAATACCCAGTTAAAAAATCTACCAAGTTTTAACACAAGTGTGTTAACAGAGGAGAAAAACAGTGGAGGAATTTTAAAAATGTTAATGGAGCCTTTTGTCTTTGTGTTTTCATGCCTTCCATCGGTCTTTGTCAAAGTCTTGTTTTCCTTCTCAAAGGAAGATTAGTGAGAACCGATAATAGAGAAAAAAGAGAGGGACAGAGTACAGCAAGACAAATGTGCTTGAATAAAATTATAAAATTTTATTCTATTACATTTTATATGTATATACATAGAATTATATTATGTTATCCAATTATTATACAGCTTAGACCTGCTACTAGATTTGATATTTGAAAGATTAAAATATAGATATTTTACATAAAAATATTGTTCTAAAGGATTTCAGTACACAAGTCAACAAACTGCATCTCAATTCACTGAAAGTAGAAAGATTTCCAAAAAAAAGATTTATTACTCAGACCCCTACAAATTATCTTTATTAAAGAGGCCATATTTTCATTGGTGTTAGTTTATTTATTTGTCCTTTATTGATGAAATTTTTATGACAGGTTGAGAATATAATAAGACCAATTCATTCGATTTTGGAACTGATGTGGAAAACCGCCACTGTGAAAATTTTTCATGAATAATTGTTGACCCAATGATGATATCAAAATACTTCCAAATGCTCAGGATATGTGTAAATGGTCAAGGGCTCCAATAATATTGATTAAAATAAACCTACTACTATTAGTTTTATGTGTAAATTGCACGATGGGAGAAATGAGTAGCTTGGTGGTCTGCACACTTCAAGTGTTTTTGTGGGATTTTTGTTGTTGTTTGTTTGTTTTTGCAAATGTTTTTTAGTCGTTTGACGTTGTGACAGACCGATAAACACAATGAAAAACACCACAAAACTACAACAGAATGGCAATCTAATGGCAAATACATCATCACATTTTGTTTGGATGGTCACGTGATGCAGATCAAATACATTCTGTATGACCTGATGCAACGTCGGCCACTGCAAGGAAGTTTACCAACATAAAGTTCACAAGATGTAAAATAACAGTCAGGTAAATACTGCTATGATTAGCAAGGATGTAAAGGCCTTAATGTCTTCCAGTTTAATGACTATAACAGATAAAATAATTTGACTTTCAACCTAATTTAATGGGACTATTGTTTAATGAATTGTTTAGTTCTGTAAGTATTGATGGTTCTTGTGTTTTTTTATTCAACTATTCATGTAAAGCACTTTGAATTGTCCTGTACATGAATTGTGCTATACAAATAAACTTGCCTTGCCTTGCCTTGCCTCTTATTTTGCTTTATGCACCCAACACAAACTCCTTTTATTGTGCAAATAATATTTACGAAATAAACCCATTCTGTTTCTGATTCTGAAACACACGCATGTGCAATTCCCAGTCTACGAACGATAGCTGCTATTCTGTATCAGTTTTCAGTCAATAGGTGTCCAATTTACTCAGAGAAGTGAACACTTTCACCTAAAATATTGTCACTGAGAGAATTTTTGAAATGCCATTGGAAATGTGTTGCTCATTCCATGCTTTTATTTTCTATTGCTTAACTGGGACTGAGTGGTGTGGGCAACAGAGCAAAACCCTATTGCAATATTAAATTTCATGGCAATAAAAAATGTAATCTAACTCGCTAAATTTTTTATGATGCTCAGATGAGTTTTAACTACTTAAATAAACACTTAATTCCAGATCACATATGTGTCATTTGACTATGTGCAATGTGAAAATGCATATCTTGTTGTGTTGTTTCATTTAAACTTCACTTCCCCACAGTTGAAACATTTTCTAGCATATTTTGCTTATTCCCGGATCAATGACCTACAATTTTGCTGTTTTAGTTTGATCGTATTTCTCTCATAAATCATGTCACAAAGTGGCACAGCAACTAAATGTTTTAGCCACGCACCAAAATGCTAAATTGGCATAGCAGAACATTAGCATAAGAGCTTCCCATCGAAGTAGGTGAAGGCCATGACATAGTTAGAATTTAGATTCCGGTTTTAAACAAGAATGGCCAGAAACACAACTGTAAATGCTACTATATTTCTGATGTGCGTGTAAATTGCAAAATTTGTCAGTAAAAATTCTTGACACTCCCCCAAAAAAGAATTGATGTTGTTACAGCTTGTTCTGCTGCCCCCTAGTGGCAAATTTAAAAAAAAGAAACGGAACAGGCAACTTTCAGTACAAAGTGTTGTAGTTTTCTAAGAGGCTGATGGAAAGTTCACAGGAAAAGTTATTTAATTAGTTGATTCATTAATTAACCCTCCCTTGTCCTGCTCAGTACAAATAAAACACAGGCATCAAATCAGCAGCAGAAGAGAAGGCTAACTGAGAGAAAAAGATACATTAGTGACATGTAGTTCACTTTCTACAACAGTAAATATCTGTGCTGTTATCTGTAGATGGAGATCAAGATCAAGAAAACAAGTTACACTACGTAACTTTCTATACAAAATTCCCAACAATCTTGCTGATTTCCTCATAAAATGCATGGTAGCATAACTCTGTGCAGCCTCTCTTTAAAACACTTAACTCATCTTTACTTTGACCACAGAAATTTACATGCTGTTTCCCCACCTCGTGTCAACCCCCCCCCTTACTCTCTGCCATCCCTCCCTTCACAGAGGGAGTCAGAGAGACAATGAGCTAAGCATCAAGGCCCAATAATGACTCCCAGCCTTGTTGCTGATTAAAAACACACCGGGTGCTTCTGCACTCTGCAGGAAGCCATGAGGCCTTTTCCTCTTTATACCACAAGGCCAGAGAGCTCAGATATAGAAAAACCACAGACCAGCATCAACACAACACAATCTCTAAATGAAACTAGCTAAAAAAAACTTCATGTCCAAACTAGTCCGCTAATGTCTTGGCCAAGTTTTCATTTATAGAAAAGGGGTTCCCAGTTGCCAGCGTTAACCTAGACCTCAGCCACAACCATAACAAAGCTATTACAAAGGCTGCTTGCAGCCCCTAAAAACGTTTAGACTTCAGTGTTCTGCAGGTTTGCACATACATGTATTGAGTTTGAAATAAATGCATCATTATCAAACAATTTGACTGTAATTTGTTCATGTTCCATTACTGAAGCTTCACAGATGGGCAGAGTCCTTCAGACAGTCAGCAGGCGACGGCGGGGGCTGCAGAACCTTCTACCTTTACATCCCTCTGTCCTCACTTGAGCCACCAAATTACAGGCGAGCTCCACGGAGAGACTCTTTATTGCATCTGACCAGCTTACTTCCTCTTCATAGCAAAGGCCCTGCATGCTGAGCTTTATTTTGATGTGGCATGTAAGCATAATTAGAGGTCCTATAAAAGTAAGGAGGGGGGAGTCTTGTCCATCTGTCGAGTGTTAAGGGGTGGGTATGGGGTTAAGGATACAGTCCCATTCCTCCTTGTTCTTAGAGCCATTTGAAAAGGTCTCTTTAACATCAATACAAGCTATGTGTGTGTGTTTGTTTCTGCAAGCATTACAGTATTATTTCAAGGGGCCTCCTTAAGTTTTAGATTTCAAGGCTTTGCAGATCGATGCAAAGTAGGTACAAGTCAACATGCACACAAAGGAGCACCCTGACATGGCAAGCGAAAGCAGATGCAAGCTGGAAACACTATACATTAGGGCCTGTTTACAAGCACAAGGGAAATTTTTTCAATGTGTTTTTTCTGATTTCGAACTTTCATCCATTTGCAAAAGCAACTCAGCTCATTGAAAACAAACCTACTCACCGGATGAAGATAATCAGAACCTCTGTGGCACGTAGAGGTTTTGACTTGCGGCATGGCAGTTATTACTTTCTTTACATCAGACACGTATTTGGTAAAGTAGGTGATGCTATGCAACAGAGTTATTTTTGCAAGTTATATTAAAATGCAATAAAGTAAAGAGTCAGAGACTTCTTTTTTTTAAAGCACTTTATCTTGTTGGAGAATCATGTGGAGTTAAGAATAAGTGATAATCAAAGTTCACAAAGACCTGAGAAAAGATAAACTTCAAAGCAATGAGAACTCTCACACCACACTGTGATGTGAGTCTGCAGTAGAAAAAACCCACACAACGCCTTTCAAGTCATAAACACATTTCTCACAAATATCACAGTACAATAAAGTAAAAATTTACATTATTTGTTTATCCAGCTTCTCTTTTTACATAAGAATCCTATAAAAGTGAACGATATTGACACAAATTCTTTGACTTGAGTGGAGGAACATTCCATTCATTTCGTGTTCAACTCAAGTTTTTAAAGCTACAGTATGTAAGAATTAGACCTTGTTGTCAAATCCAAATCCTGCAGTTCATGTAGAAAAAAATAAACATCCACTCTCAGCCACTCACCCCCTCCCCTCCTTGATTTTTCTGTTGAGTTGTCAGTTCTGATGTTGAATTCTCATTTTGTTTCTCTTGTATTTGTTCAGTTTTTGGGAATGTCTGAAGGTCTATTTGTTCAGCTTTGAGTTTTCCTAAGTGCGTTTGAACGCCCCATCACGTGCAGCTTGGCTGATCAGTTGGAAGGATGCCGTGGCTTTTATACTTTTTGCTGCTGCTTGTTGTTGAGTTACAGCTGCTTGTGTTGAAGACTTGGCAGCCTTGTAGACTCACATGTGATTCGTTATGGAACCAGGAAGTCTGGACGTGTAAATAATGATTACGGTACGGGCTAGTTTTTTAAAAAATGACAGAAACTAGCGACCACCCAGCCGGCTGAGACCGAAATCTGTTAAAATGTAACTTTATTTTCAACATCGGAGAGACATTAGACTTTTGTGTATTTCACTGTAAAATTCTTACATACTGTATCTATAATTAGTATCACATAGTTTCAATCAGTAATTCAGGGTGTTTAATGAGAAAAAAACATGCTCTTAGTTTAGTATCACTGTCTGCACCACACTGAACATGGACCAAAGGAAGCAACAAGAGCTGTTTGAGGAGCTCAGAGTGAAGATTAGAGCTCTACTAGACCATCTTCAAGAAGCTTCATGTTCCTGTGACCACTGTTTTGACTAACCGCTTACCAGCTCTAAGAACTAATGGATCCTACTATTATTATTATTATTATTATTATTATTATTATTATTATTATTATTATTATTATTATTAGCCCGTCTGAGGTTTGTTTAAGCTGTTTGATTTGAGCAGACTCATTCAGAGTTAAAGGGACTTAAGGCAGCTATCCAAAATCTGACTCAGTGCTGCCGCGACAGGCGCTGTGGCTAACTGCAGCCACCAGCCCAGCCGGCACGGGAGCGCGCACAGACACTTTACAGACTGTTCGTCTTCACAGCACTGCACCGGGGAGGCTAACATACTTCACGTCAGGTCTCTCCACTCTGTTATTTGATTTGATCTCATCATTTTCATACTGTATCAGGCTCTAAACACGACCTATAATGTTTTCTCACCTGGTCACAAGGAAATGAGCCATGTCAGCATCCGTTTTCACTCCCAAATGCAGCTGAAGTTCCCTCCATGAACCCAACGCATATCCAATATTTATGCGGGTGCCTGCCCGGCTTCGGTCATATTTTCTTTTAGACTCACGAGATGCCGCTGATAAAGTCTTTTTTTTCTTCGTGGTGCCACTTTTTTGGGGGGTGAGAGTGGATGCAGGTCGTTTGATGGCTGCAGAAACATCCATAAGTATACCTTCAGTGTTTGAATCCAAGTCCACGGAGGACATGTTCTTCCTGTTCAAGAGCTGTCGGCAACGCGCATGCAGCGTCAATTTACGTCACATCCCTACAACTGCGCGGGAAATTCGGACGTCGAACTGCAGCGCATTATGTAGCACACAGCGTTTCCAAGGCAACAGACATATATGCGGATGGCCTCGTTATTTTGGGTTTTTAATGCTTCATGACCCATTAGCATTGAATAAACTGGAAATGCATGTGTAGTTTTTCACAAATCTTGCCTTAAGTCCCTTTAACTACTGTACTCCGACCCTGTGACCTCGCATCCTTCAGCCCAAAATTCTCTCCAGCAGTGAAATAGACAAATTGAACCAATCATGCCAGTCGTAGTAGCTCTGCAGCTAGCATCAGCTGTTGATGTTATCAGTAGGAAGTTCATGGGACTGTATCTGCTCTCCCAACCCCAGGTTGATCAAAATAATAGAGTGATTGGTTAAAAAAAGAACCAAAGAAACCATCCAAAACCATTATAATTCCAAAGTCAAAGTGTGTCACTTGGATGCACCAGGAGGACTCTTCTATTAATAAAAAACACAAAACGATCAGTGTGGATTTCACTGAAATGCAGGTTGAAAATCCACAGAGCTTCTGCAAGAATATCATTTATACTGATAAGAGAAAAACTAGATAAGACAGTATGATGCCCCAGCTGAATGCAGTTTGCATGTTCTCCCTGCAGGTTTTCACATTGGGACTCTGATTTCCTCCCACAGCCAAAAACATGTGTGTTAGAATTTAATTGGTGACTCTTAATTGGCTCTATGGGTGTGAAATGTTGTTTATATATAGCAAATTGATAAATAGATGCATTTACGCTTCACATATCGCTGTCTAGATTTTTTGATCATCCTCATGTTTTTGTGTGAATGAAATAAATTGGTCAACTTTCTTATTTGTCAGTGATTCAGTGGTTGATGACAGAAGGACAAGTTTCTAAAAGAGCTCGTGAATCATCACACAGGGATTATTATTGTAATGTGCCGAGGTTTGGGGTCTTTTATTACTCGAAACAGCAACAACATGAAACTATTGTTTCATATGTGAAGTGCATCCTAGAGTGTTATTAAGATTAGCTTTGACTGAACAACAAAGGAATTCAACTTTATGTTCTTTATGTTTGGATTTGACAAGGAGATGAGAGTTACTTAAAACCTTCAACATCAATGGAAAAAACATCAAGGTTCAGACTGTCTGTTGCTATTTTAGTTTTATAGTTTGATGATTATTGAGTGGAGTAAGTGAGTTGTGTACTTAAAGCTGGTAAATATCTAACTAGCAGTACACTGCAATCAGCACTGTTCCAGTTTGGAAAGTCAGAGTCATTTTCATGGAAGAGTTAAACTATCAGCTACTGAGAACAGAACCCATAAAAAAAGAAATTCCAGTTGCTTAAAGAAACTCACAAGCAATTTTCATGTTGTTTTTGTTAAAAATATGCCAGATTTTTTCTTCTGATTTTTGTATGTCCTGGCAGATCATGCTACTTACACGTAACAATGACTTTGTTTGAAAAAACAGAGATAACCCACTCTCATTTTGAGCCTCCTAAAGAACTTAAAAATTTTAATTTTAAAACAACTTTTAGTTGCACAGAATTGTTTCCTTCAAGAGAAGATATCATGGTGCTCATGTGAGAGTATGTGATTCAGAAGAGATATTTTCTCTGCAACGTAGCAAACTGAATGCCCCTAAACCTAAAATACTACAGCGATCAAATATAACTGAAAACTCTAAATGTTTTTTATCCAAAAACTCAAAAGGTAGGAATGAATTATATCACTCTTGCAAATACCACCTTCTGAAATAATCAAAAATATATATATTTTTAAATAATGCAAATAATGATTACTAATAATAATTAATAAGTCACTTTAATGCGAGTAAAATGGGCCCAGTGACGGACAGGTGACCTGATCTAGGTGTGATCTGCCTCTTGCACACTGACTGCTGGAGATAGGCATCAACTCCTCACGACGCTGAGCAGGAACAAGCGGGTAAAGAAAATGGATGGATGTTAAATAAATAATACATTTTAAGTTAATTGGTGAGCTGAAGTGCAGGAAGTCAGGACTGTTTCTTTGAATGTAGCTTTCCTCTTTAATGTTTCTGTTTCAATGAACTAAACGAGTTCCAGTTTAAAGCTCCAGTTTACGGAACAGTCAGTGTTTCAGTCTTTACTCTTAAAAAAACAGGAACATTTGCATATTTTTTTATTCTCCCTCATTTCAGTTAGATTTAGTTGCTCTCTTTTTGTAATCAGTAACATTTAAAGGCTCATTATAACAATTCCCATGACTTGTTAAACTGAGAGGGGAAAAAAATACAATGGGTGCCTATTGTGTTCACACCATTACCCCTTAACAGCTCTTTGCTGGATTCTTTTAGATGTGTATTAGTAATGTGAGAGGAAATCAGCCTGGAAGTGCATTTTCTTGTAAGCCAGAGGGGCTCCGTCTCCGCTCTGGGCACCTCTCCTACCTGTGAAACTCTTGTATGAGTCATTTACGAAAAAAACGTATATATAAATAAATATATACACCTTTTGTGTTGCCGTTTTATGTGTGGCACTTTAAAAAAAACTATTTCCAACATTAGAATGTTTATGGCCCAATAAACTAGAGAGAATCAGACCAAATTGGCTGGTCACATTTAGTAGCTTTTATAAGGAAACATATTACGTATGAGGGTGTTATTGCTGCAGGGGAGTGGGCAAGTGAGGGGTTGGGAAGAAAAGGTGAGGGCTGCAAAATCATTCACAAACTCTACCAGGACATGGCGGTTTGTAGCTGCTGTGCAGGAATTTCCAAATGCGGTGGCGAAATATAGATACAGAAACTTTATTTTATTTCACATTAGTGGGTAAATATTGAACTTTTACAGTGTGGTGAAACATGCCTTGAAATAAAAAGCATCTGTTTGTTGCTTTGCTTTTCCAGCTAACAGGATCATCTGATGACAGTGACTGTGGATGTATAAGAGGATCTCCTGCAGACCTGAAGGTCCAAGTTTGTGTGCACAAAATATTGCATTATGTGAAATATTTATATATGTGTCATTCATAAATGACTGAATGAATGAATACCCTCCCACTACGCTGGTATCATAATCCTACAACATCATGAGGTAAACAGCTAATAAGCCAAAATATTAGCGTATGACTTATTCTGTGTGACTACCTGTTTTTTCTTGAAGGAGCACAATTAGAAAGTTTGATCCTGAAAGATTTTCACTCTGTGTAGAAGAACATTCATACAGCTGCAGGGTTTTTCAGAAGTGCAGGAACAGTTTAGTGAAGAACCAGCTTCATCAGGTACCTGAGCTATAGACAAGATTCATGTGATTTATCAATACATGAGTATAATGTCCTTATAATGTACTTAATGTGATAGGCCTACAAGGTGGAGCATGGTGAAAGACGAGTGCATCCATAGTTGTGGCCCTTTTTGGTTGATCCATAAGAACTTGTCCCAGTTTTTTTCCTCTCTCTCTTTCTCTCTCTCTCCCTCTCTCTCTCTCTCACACACACACACACACACATATTATTATAAAAGCTTGTCTGATGGAGCCTGGGAGAGAAAAACGAGAGCTCTGTTTTGATACTGAAGCTCGGGCTCAGGTCAAGACTCAGCTCGTTGTAATCCCTCTCAGGTGATGCTGTTCACATTCAGCCATTTCCAGCTGATCTGCTTAAATATGTCTTCCTCTTACCCCTAAAAAGCCCTCTGCCTTTTTCAGCACCAGCCTTTGAGGTGCAGTGAGAAAAAAAAAAAAAAGGAATGGAGGATTACATGGTGTTTCAACATTTCCGTGAGGTGACAAATCATGTGTCTCTCATATGTAAAAGAAGCGATCCTTCCAGGTTTATATGCGTAGAAGGATTAAAACATCAGGACACTGAAATCACCTGGATTAAATAGCCATCATGTGAGACGGCCTTGTTCAGAGACGAGCCATCAGCAGGGGCTTTTTCATTTTTTCCAAAGTCAAGAATGGCAAGACTGTTTTAAAGTAGTTTCTTCCCTCTCAGACACTAAATCGACGTATAATATTGCGCTGAGGGTTCCAACAGTAACGCTTCCACCCACAACATGGGACTTGGTGTGAGTTTTCAGCTCGCAGAGGCCTAATTTCCAGAGCTTGGAAAAAAAGGGGGGACTGTGTCTAAAATGCTCGACAGCCACAAAAGGTGTAGTTTTAACACAAATACTGTAAATACACCCAAAATATTACATGTTTTACTGAGAATTTTTTTTTTTTTTTATTAAAATCATACGGAAATCAAACAGCGAATAGAGTTGAAAGAAAACAAGTTTGAAGGAGTTTGTATGATTTTTTTTTTTTGACACCACACATCCCCCCCCCCCCCCCCCC